>JABUQX010033495.1:0-22500 GCA_015478945.1 Trachelipus rathkii
AGGAGAGATCGATTCTCCAAATTATTAGTCTCACTCTCTTGACAGTCTCCAGGAAATTGACTGGGTATAATTGGATCTCGACGGATAATTACAAATGCTTTGAGCCTATTTTCCGTGATAATTTTACATAAATAATACAGTAATGAATTCTTGTGCCGTTGTGTTGCAACAGTATATTTGAAATATCTTCATATAACAATATATCATAAGGCACGCAAGACAGTGTCGAGACGCACAATAAGCGATACCTTGTTCTTCTAGATTTTATGGAAAAGAATATGAGTTAAACTTTTGTTATCGTCCTCTAGTTTTTTATAAATGGCAATATATACCGATTTGTTTCCATTTTTCGAATGATACGAATTTAATAGATATTTTTTTTATATGACAATTCATTACTGTTCCAATTATGTTACAGAAATAAATTTTTTCTTTTTGGAGGATGGAGACGTAAGGATAAATATACTAAATATATAGTATATATTATAATATATAATATACTTAAGTATTATATATAGGTGAATATATGGTCGGTTGTGTTTGTGTGGTTGGTATTGTGAGGAGGTGTTATATTTAATAGTATGTTATTTTATGTGACTGTTTATCGGTGGTGCTAGTGTTTGTGTATTGAGTGCTATGTGTTGTTGTTATATAGTCTGGATAGTGTACTGGGGGTTTCAGTGTATATAGTGGTTGGTTTGGTCTGTGATTTGGTGTGTGTGGGCGGGTTGGTTTGGGGGTGAGTATTGATGATGAGGTGTTGTTAATGTGTTGGTATAGGTTAGATGGTTGGTTAGTTAATATTTGTGGTTATTTTGTTTTTTGTTGCGTGTGTGTGGTTATATATATATATATAATATAATATATATTATATAATTTAAATTTCTAAAATAGATTTCGTTTTTAAAATTAAATTAACTCTTAATATTAAAAAAATAAAATGTATTAATTCGGTAAGCTTTATCTTCGCATAACTGATAGTAATATATATACTATATTATTTATCTATTATATATTATATATATATATATACTTATAACTATATATATTATAACTATATATATATATATTAGTATATATAATATATTATATATATATTCTTTAATAATGGTTTCTAAACAATCAACTTTTCCAAATAATAATTTTTATTGCGTGTGTTGTTGGAATTCGTTATTTGCTATTAATTCTTTTTTACTTTTATCACTTGACTATATGAAATATGTGTGTGCTTTGTATGTGTGTGTGTGTGTCGTGTGTGTGTGTGTGGTTAAGTGTGTTAAGTGTGTGTGTGTGGTGTGTGTGGGTGTGTGGTGTGTGTGTGTGTGGTGTGTGTTGTGTGTGTCGTGTGGTGTGTGTGTGTGTGTGTGGTGTGTGTGTGATTAATTGGTGTTGGTACTTCTTTTCATAATTATAATTTGTTTAAGGTGTACAGTTATTATAGAACGTCCGATCAGATCTAGTTTAGATATTAATTCAACTATACCTAAATTATTGTAATTGCATTCTATTATATATATATATATATATATATATATATATATATATATATATATATATTATATATATATATATACTATATTAATATATATATATATTATTATACTATATATTACTATCTATATTATAATATATATATATGCTTATATATAATGCCAGCCTCGTCCAAGTAAATGTATTAACATAAAAAAAAAAAACTTGCTTAGGAAATTATTAATTTTTAATTTCTGAAAATAAATTTTTCTATTGCAACTTACCAAAAAAAGTTATTTTATTATCTAATATTTTATTAATAACACATTAGAATATTGAGTGTATCATTAGATGCTGTGAGCGTACGCTCTCATCACTTCTATTTCTGCAATAGTAGAGAGCAGAGTGTTAATGAAATATTTAGTTTTAATTTTATTATGCTCTGGAGAAAATGTTAATTTTTCTTGGCAGATTGAACAACAATCCGCGTATGGTCGTCCCAGTCGTCCCGTAGGGGCGAGAACGAACTCCTGTCGATCTTTGTGGTTTACCATTGGTGATAGTCTTTTGTTAAAAAAAATCGCTTCATTTAGCCAACTTTGGACTTTCCCTTCGAGCGCTAAAGCTCTTCGATCTTACTCAAAAAATTATCAATTATCAAGCAGATTTTAGAATATTTTTTTAACAGTATTAAACTTTTTTCATAAGATTGCTCTGGGACATCATCATATACAATGAGATGGGAGGGTTGGCGCATTGAGATTGAAAGTATTATATTTGATTTTTTGGTATTCTGCTGGTGTACCCGGGTTATTTGTCGGTGTGAGAGGGGTTTGGTGGTGGTGTCGTGATTCTGTACACTATGTAACTTTTCTATTTGGGTGAGTGTCAGTTTGTTTGGTAGTGGTATATATGTGTTGGTAAGCGACAAGCTGAAAGACCGAAGATTAAGGTGTAGTAGTGTTTATATATGATTTATTTTGCTTTTTTAATGGGTTGTGGGTGATTTGTCTGGGCGGCTGTGTATGCGCTTTTTGATTTGCTTGGCGTATTGGTACGTCTGTATTGGATCGTATCGAGTGGGTATAAAGTGTGTTAAGGGGGTAGTGTGCGTGTTTATTATTGTACCATCTATGGGAGCGATGATGAGCGTTCGGGTCCGTTTTGTGGTGCTGGAATATAAGTTTGACGTGTTATAGTTTTGTGTGTACTAGTATTAGAGTGGAACTAAGAATGTATTTTTGATGAGTCCTATTTGGTTGAAAATGAGTGAAATCAAGTTGGAGAGTGTTATGGTAGTTATTCTCAACTTGTCTTCATGTGCTGGATAAAATCTCTGGTTCTGTTTCATTTATGTGAGTCTGTATAATGAGTGGTGTGTTCTCGTTCATTACTGCTATCAAAATTAATTGTCTGTTGTTGTTGTTGTCATGTTTGTTTATACACTCTATTCTATTGTGTTAAATGAATGGTTAGACATATTAATTATCTGAGTGAGAATATATATCGTTTATTTCATCATATCATGTATTGTGGTATTTGTTGGTAGAGATATTTTCGGTGTTATCGCTGGCGGTCCAAAATCGCTTCATTGCAATTAATTATATTTATATGGTGCGCTGGGGGCTGATTATATATAACTTGGAGACTCTTGATATATCTGGTGAGTAATGTATTCAGTTTAATTTGTTGGGGAGGAGTTATTCATATATTGCTTGTTGGCTGTTCAATACAGGCACATCAATCGTCGAGCTGTAGTAATATGGTGTTGCTAATCACCTTGTATGGGGGGTGTATTGTAGTAGTTGTCAGTTATTCATCGGTACTATGTATTATGGTGCGCTCTTCTCCGGTCTAGTCTTATTATAATATATAGTATAATTATATATATATATTATATATATATAATATATAGTATTAAATTATATGATTGTTTGTTAGCTATTTATACTTATCTATATCTCAATATATCTTATTATTTTAATAATATAATTTCCAGAATTTACAATGAACGTTCTTGACGCTCATTGGTTAAGATTTTTGCTTGCAACTTCGATATGTGTGGTCGAGTCTATTTGTCAAACTTTAATTTCTAACATTTTTGAAATATATAATATATATATATATATTATATATATATATATATATATATATATATATATATGATATATAATATATATATTTATAATATAATATATATTGTATGAATGATAATAATTAATAGATAAGGTAAAAGGTAAATAATATATATATATAATTTATATAGTATATATATTATATATATATATATATAGTATATATAATATATATTATTTATATATATAGTATATATATATATATATATATATTATTTATATTATATATATTATATATATATAATACACGGAGTAAAATAGGTTAAGTCCGAACAATAACGAATCCGCCGAAATATATTCTTCCAAACTTGGAGCCGTCGCCAAGGAAGCGGTCTCCGACTTGAAACGCGACTTGCTGATGGAAACGGGTTTCCAGACCTTGGAAACCCCTAATTACGCTTCAAGCTTCAAAACCAAATGTTGCAAAATGTTGCTTTGCAACTTGCGACTTTAAGTTTGGCTGCCGAAGTTACCCTCTATACTAAGTCATATTTGTTATTAAAGTTATATATGCTCAATCATTTTCTTTTGATCAGGGTGGGAGGGAAGTTAGAAACTCTACTGTATATTGGAATCCAGTTTATAATTTTGCGTTGGTGCAGCTATTTCATTTAATATCTCAAAATGTAATAAATTTCATTACAGTTCTGTTTTTCAGTAATGTGTATATCAAATGTATTATTATCTATAATATAATATATATATATTTTATATAGTATATTATATATATATAATATTATTTATTTATATATTAATTATATATATATATAGTATATATATAAGTATTAATTCATATATCAGTGGCGTAGCTAGATGTTTTCACATGGGTAGGAAGAATATATATTATATAATAATTATAATATAGATATATAATTAATACTATATAATATTAGAAAAATAATTATATATATAGTAATAGTATATATAGATTATTATATATATATAGTATAGTATGATATATATATATATATATATATATTATAAGTACAGTATATATATATATGTATTATATATATATATTAATTATATACTATATATACAATAGTATATATAGTTATATATATATAATTATTATATATTATATAATATATTAATATATATATGTATAACTAAGTATTATATATACAGTATATATATATACTATTATCTAATATTATATATATATATATTAATATATATAATAATATAGTTATATTTATATATTATATATAATATATATATAATTAATATATATATGTATATTTCTGGTTTACAAGAAAATTACACAGTCTATTAGCCTTCTCATAATCGGGCGATTTTCGTCAACTTCTTTGTTATGTTTTTTAATAAGCGTTTTATTTTACTTAAAGCCTGATCAATATTGTATTTTTAAAGTTTGTTTTATGAATAATTAAGGAATCAAATTCCATCGAGTTATTAATAATCAAAAATAATTAAATAATTAAAATGCAAGGAAACTGTTTAAAGAGAGGAAAATTAAAAACAAAATATTTATGGCAAATCGAGAGTACGGACGAGCGAGAGGCCGGCGATGGCTACCTTTAGTATTATGAAAGTATATGGATAGATATTTATGTTAGCGTACGCGATGTGCGTAGGTAAAGTTAAGCAGTGGATGGAGAGGCAAAGCATAAATAGCTCATTTTTGGTTTTATATCTCTTTAAGATTTTGTAGATTTGGTCTAGGTGTTTGTCTTAATTAATATTAACATTTTTTTATATTTTTTTTATTGTGTTTTTTCTTATTATTATTTGCTCTTAAAAAATTATAAAAAAAAGGATAGGCATGGCTATCCAGTTAATGACTCATAGATACTGATATTATATTTATATTATATTATATATATATATATATATATATATATATATATATTAGTATATATATATTATAGTTATATAATATTATATAGTATATATTATATATATTATATAAAGTATATATATTTTTAGTAAAAGAGTAACGATTTTTCTGTTTAACTAAAATTCTAAAGTTGTTTCAATCTTATGTAACTTCACTTAAGTTGACTTACGTATGTTGTATGTATGTATGTATGTATGATATGTATGTATTGCATATACTGTATGTATTGTATGTATAGGTATGTATGTATGTATGTATGTGTAATGCGCTGAATGTCATCTCTATTTGTTTGAAGACTTTTATTCTGGCTTAAAGCCAATTCAAAGTAATAGTATTTCCTTATTGTGATTGTATTCCTCTCTAGAATTATTCAGCTAGTTCATCCTTTAAAATTGTTATATATGTTATGCAAGAGCATATTATATTTAATAATATATTTAACTATATATATAGTATTAGTATATGATATAATATATTAATATATATATAATATATTATAAATAATATTATATAATTTATTTATATAATACTTATATTATATATATATATATATTACGTATATATATATATATGTATATATATATATATATAATGGTATATTATAGTATATATATTTATATATAGATAATATAATATAAATTATTAAGTAGTCATTATTAATAATTTAACTAAGTCTATATAATATTAAAATATCATATTACTTAAGTGTTAATTAACAGATATATACCGATACTAAAACTAGTATATTAAGTCATTGCAAGTTTTATCTTTTATTTAGTGATTGTGGATACTTATTATTATACTTCGTTGCTTATTTACAGTAATATCAAAGCAAAATGTTTAATGATAATAATAAAAATGGAAAATGTAATTATTATTATAATTTTCCTCAATTATTATTAATTATATATATTCAAATTATTATTATTATTTTGTATTCTTGTTATTTAATATATTTATTTTGTTCAAAATCGATCTAAAATAATATTAAAGATCATTTGCTACAGTGATGTCTCAAAATCATTTTAAAGAAACATTTATCGTTTGTTATGAGTTGTGAAGGCTCTATGTATCAAAATAACACAAATATCATTTTTCTAATTCTGAGGGGGTGTATAGTATAAGTTTTTTTAATGTATTTAGGAAACGTACATGAGTGAATTGTTCACTTTATCGACGTGTAGATGCCTCACTCCACAAAATAAAAAAGCAGATGTTTTTTTTCTATATTTAGAGAAATTAATTAATGTTTTTAAATTGCAAAACTATTTCTTACATTAAAGTTTCTTAGTGTTACTAAAATTATAAGTTTCATTATTGCAAAGCTTTTTTTTTTTTTTAAACAAATCTATGGACCAATTTATTTAGTCTCATCAATTCGAAATAAAAATACGAGCAAAATGATGAAATATACTTTTAAAAGAATGTAAATAGAAGCAAGTACTGTGGTGTCCTGTTAAAAATTATTATAAACGCCATTGAACGTGATCGTGAACACATTTGAGCTTTTTTCTGCTCAAAATCTTTGCTATAATACTTGTAATTTGAATTGCATCAATGTTAGATATATTTTCTTTTTGGTTGAATAAAGAATATTTGATTGATTGACTAATATAATGAAATCAATTAATTGCAAGTATACACTTTCGTTAGTGTAATTATAGCATTTATAATGAGGCTAACGAGTATAACATCATCTTCGAAAACCTTGATTCGGTCCTTTAACAAAAATATTTGCAAACCCAGAAACTTAAAAATCATTCCTAAATTCATTTTTGAGAAGTTCACATACTCTGGAGAAGGTTAAGCTACGAAAATTCAAGAAAAATACAAAAATTAAAGAAAACTACAATAACTTTTAAAACGCTACTGAAATTCAAGAAATATTAAAAAAAAATATATGAGAATTTAAAAAACTACAGAAATTCAAGAAAACTATAGAAAATATAAAAAATTGTAAAAATCCGAAACTACGTAAATTCATAAAACTACAAGAATTCCAAACAACTATAGTAATATATGCGATTAAAAAAATTCATGTTTATTAATAATTAATTTATTATTATTAATTAATCATTATTATTATTTATAAATTATATTATATTATCTAATATTATTATATTTATTTTAATATTACTTATTATAATTATTATTATATTATTATTAATTTATTATTTATTATTGATTATTATTATGATATATTATTATATTATTATTAAATATTATTATTATTTATATATATTATTATTATTATTATTATTATTAATTATTATTATTATATTTATATTATTAGGAGTAAGATCATTTGAAAAGTCAAGCACTCTGAAGTGTTTGACATATTCATATTTTGTGCAATCAGCTTTGTGTTGAAGACTCCAAAAAGATCATCTCCATTTCCTCTTTATAAAGTAGATTGATGAGTTCACACAATTACTAAAGTATCAATATGCTGTTCAAGTGATTGTATAAGAGCATTGGTGTATTCACCTCGTATATGGACTTATCCTACTGTACCAAGTAAAGACACTAATAAGTATTAGACTGTGAATATATTATATATTTTAAGAACTGCCCTGTCAACTTAGCTGAAGTTAAATTAAAAAGTGGATAAAAATAGTTTATGAGACACACTTACAATGATTGTGGTCATAATTTGTTTGTTTGACTTGATAAAATCTAATGTAATAACATTTGCTAATTTAATTAAAATAATTGAATATAGTAAGCCTATCTTTGACTCTCGTGTGTAGCATTGATAGTAACTTTTAATTCTCTTGTTAATACTATATATGTATCTTTTTTCAATTTTAATATTGTATTGGGGCTGATGAAAGATACTTTAAAAAGATCCCAGTAGATTGATGGTATTGACAATTATTATGAGGGAGAGGGTTGTAACATATGTACTATTCATTCAGTCTATTCTATATTATTATTATTATTATTATTATTATTATATTATTATATTATATTATTATTATTACTAATATTATTATTATTAATGTGTTTTTGCTGCGAATATTCATTTTTCTATGGTGTTCCCGTGTTAATGCTTTTAGGATAGAAGAGAGGATATACTTAGAAATGGCTGTAAAAAGAGTTAAACAGCACCTTCGATTTCAAAATTTTTAAATAAAAAAGGCAAAAAAACGAGGACTGAAGTAATTTTAGTGCTTCTTATAAAATGCAGAACCTTTTTTAAATACTTTAGCCCCGAAGCTTCCGCATCTGGGACGTCATGACACCCACGGCTTATGAGAGATGAGTACTAACAGCTTGGAGGAAGTAAACAACCAACCAGCTAACCGACGCTCCCATACAGATTTCTGACTCAGTGTTGGCGGAACGAGAATACTGTAATCTTGGAGGGAATATTTTTAGTACCACATTGTATTGTCGGAATTCATCATCAAGAGAGAAGAATTATGTTCCACAAACAGTTCCAGTGTATAAATTGTTCTTTTGGGGATATGTACAAGTACCTCAACCATAAATGGTATGGAACACGGAGGAACTTACATCATGTCGCTTTCAGTAATTGCCTTTGAGAACGCTTTCCTTGGTTAGTAAAATTCAGATCAGATGGAAACGAGTAATGAACAAGAAAATATCATGTGTGTATATATTTCTTAGGAGCGCACATGGTGTGAATTCACCAGGACCTTGGCGGTTATCGTTAAGAAAGGTTTTTCCAATTGGATGCTTATATTGATAGAGACTTCTGTTAACTCGATATATATTCGGTTAACCATCCTTCCTCAGCCATAAGCTGATATCGATTAAGTATCCATATATCCAACATATGAGAATGTTTTAGCTGATGTATCACTGATGAAGTTATTGAGCAAGCATTGATAGGGAAATTAGCCTGACGTTGTCAAGATTTACTAAAGAACAGAATATATTGAGTAGGAGAACAGTGATTGCAAGGACACAACATTGAAAAATCAAAGAAATAATGAAAGATTCAGACTCAGAAAGCAAGAAGAATTCCACATGAAAGAGTACTAACTCCAAGTAAAATATCTATATTGTCAAAAGATACACAAATAGAATATTGAAGGAAACTTTCTCGGGAAATTAACTAACGGTATATGGACAAAAAGGTGATGCACAGTTTGCAGACTTACTTTAAGGGAGAGGCGTATATAAATGAATTCATTGGTCCACTAAATTCCAAAAATTCCATATAGATATGACAGCACATGCTATTTATTGTTGATAGCAAGTTATGTTTGACACTGTTGAAACAAGTTCTAATATATGTTTTATGCAAGCTCTCATTTAAATAACTGGAGAGCTACGCACGGGAGTGAGAAGAAGAGGTTATTCCAATTGATGGCTAGGAGAGATAGTGGTTCGAGAACAGAAAGCAGTAGAAAACGTAAGTGAAAGTTTTGTATTGCAAAATATTTATTTCTCTAACTTGTGATTATAAGCAGGCCTATATTCACGGAAATGTGGCTGATTATAACACGTTAGGTTAGAGAACGTTTTTCTTGGTATTGTATGGTCATATTGAGTGACTTTAAAGGGTAATCTTGAGGTGGTCACAGCGAGAAAAAGATGTGATCAAACCTGCTCGAATGAGTCGGGCTACTCACCGTCAACATAGATACACATACGTCAGCACAGTTTCTCCTAGGATTCATGATTCCCATTGCAGGTTATACACTCATCCTGCGTTTTAAATGTTATTTTTGACATATTCTCGCTTTCACTTCACTAATGCATTTAAAGTTTTGTGTTTTCTATTTGTTTCTTAATTCTTAGAAAAGTCTTCTGTAGAGTCGTGAATTCGATTCTGTAGTCAAAGTTGGAGTATAATGTTATATATGAATACGTTTTTTAGTTAGTCAACCAAAAAGAATAAGCGAGCAATATACAGTTTGTATGTTAAATTCGGGAGAGATTGGTATGTAATTTTGTTATAATCAGAAAGTTACTATGGAACTTGTGAGAAAAGAGACATGATCACGTACGACCGATTGGGTTCCTAATAGATCTTGTGGACCGAGAACATGATGCGAAATTTCCTGAAGATTTCTAGTGCTAGTGAGAATATTTTCTTTGCATAAACTTTTACAGATGCTATGTACTCTTGGAGACCTCTTGTAGATGATGATTGTTGATTTAAGACGATTGTGATGAGATCGCTACAGATGCGATCATATCATGAGACGATTTTGCGGAACCTTTGTGTCTATAAAAAAATTATGTCAAAATAAATTATAGGCAGTACAGTTTTTTTGCTTCCTTAACATGCTATTAACAGAATCTGCCCAGCTTGGTGTTCATAGAGTTGACTTTACTATTTAGTAAGGACACAACTTTATAAAATAATAAGAAACACCACTCTCACCGCCATCATTAGAGCTTTCTTCATAACGTTGGCTCTGTACATACAGAGAGAACTAAATAAAGTTATCTCGCAGTGCATAGGATCGTATATCCGCCATAACAGGAAACCATTTCGTGCCAATGTATGCTTTTGCAGGAGGCTCAACTCTATGCGCACCAAAACTCGTGGTGGCCCAGTTGCTTATGAAGGTAAGTTCAAGAATACAAGCAACCGCGAAAAAAGATAATAACGTCCTCACACCATCATGACTCATTCTCTGTTTGCGATCTGAGACTCTATAGCTTTTAGCTGCCCGATATTTATGAGGTATTACCGTTCATTGTCATAACTTTTTATATCTGAATTGAAACATAGATTCTTATGATCTATTCTTTAAAATAATGTAAAAGAGAAATTAAAAGTAATAAATAAAATTAATACCACGATCATCGTAAATTTTCTTTTCAGTCCATTGCAGGTACGAAACATTCTGAGGGGCAAATCTTTTAGGAGTTTCACTTGCCTCTTAAGATAATCGTTACGGGCTGCTAGCATTCTCGCACGCACACCCTCGTATCCTTTCTCAAAAAATAAATATGCTTTATCATAAGCAAAGTTCAAATTATCATACGATAAATTTCTCACTAATCAAATCTATAAAATCTAGCATATTATTAAAGCTAATAATTGGTGTTTACACAGAGTTAACTATCTTTATGGTCTAATAATTTGTTTAAAAAGAGTAAAGTAAAGTACTCACTCGGATAAAAATAAATTCATATCGTTCGTCGATTTGAGAGCATGAAAATCCTACTTTGCATTCTCTAGCATACATTTCTAGTGAGGAGACTGTTTATTATTCCACCCTAGAGAGGTTAATTATATAATCTTACTTGAGCTTATATACAACATCACACAGGTAATGCGTCTTTGGCACCTTATTATCCTCGAGTCGGATATCACCCACAAGAATTAAGTGACGTAATGAAATTAATATGATATGGTTGCTAGAAACCTTGCAAAAACACAAATTTACTGTATTCGATAAGAGTCTATATTTTAGGAATGAAATTATGGACTATTGTAATAGTTTATTTTGTCGACTTATATTTGATTACTAGTACTACAACTAATATTATAGTATATTATAATATATATATAAATATATATTAAATTTGATTATTTCATATATAATTATATAATCTATATATATATATATATATTATTACTAGATATAATATATATTAATAAATATATATTATATATTAATTATATATATATATTATATATATATATAATATATATAATATATAATATAATATATATTATATATATATACAATATATACATAGTCTATATATATTAATACATTAGGCGTATCGTCAGGGTGGGCAAGAACGGGGAAACCGTTCAGTTAGCTCCGAAGAGATTACTTAAAAGCGAGATTTTTAAATTAAATTGAGATTTCAATTTCTTTGAAAGATTTGATATATAAAATTATAAAATTTTAAAATCATATAAAATTTGATTATAATATATATATATATATATATATATTTATATAATATAATTATATATTATTATATGTATATTAATATTATATATATTAATATATATATATATATAATATATATATATAATATAAATATATATATATATATATATATATATAATAATAATAATATATATATATATATATATATATATATATATATATATATATATATATATTATAATATTATATATATATTTATTTTATTTTTAATTTCATATATTTATTAATATAATATATTATATATATATATTATATTATTATATTATATATTAATAGCATTAATAAGAGGTATTTAAATAAGTTAAAGTTAATAATATATGGTGATGATATTAAATGCACGATATATTAATTATCTATATATGAGCTAAGGCTATTGCAATCTATCATTTTTCTCACCATTACTCTTGCAAGATATATATACAAACGAGTGTACTTCTCACATATCATTATTTAAAATGCTCTTTTATAATTATGTATTGATATATTAAGTAACTTAGTGTTGATCATTAATTTATATATATACATATATTTAATGCTTTTTTTTTTATATTGATTGATTATATAAATATAATATATATAATTAATTATATATTATTAATATATATATATTATTATTAATATATATTATTATATTATTAATACTATATGTTATATTATATATATATATATATATTATATATATATATATATATATATATAATAGTATATTATATAATATATAATATAATAATTTAATATATATATATATATATAATAATATATATTAATTAATATAATATATATATAGTATATATATATATATATATATATATATATATTATATAAATAAATTATAATGAATTGTGTTTCATGATATATATTATATTTCTCCACCTTCATAACCATTGAGGATGTCTTTAAAAGTGACACATAATATGAAACTGAATATCACTGAACTCTGTATCATATTCGTTATCAAGATGTATTTCCAACATCATACCCACCGGATTTCTGAATGATATCGCTATATTGTCTCAACATTCCTTGTATATGGTCTGCTCACAACATTGAAGAGTAGTGCAAATGTTCGAGTAAGTTTTGAGTCATCACGTGAAGATGACGAGATAAGCGTGTTCAAGAATAAATGTAATTAACTTCTTTTGAGTAGGATGTTTCGTGAAAACATTAAAAACTTTTACACAACCCAAATTTATAAATGTTTCGTCATGGAGAGCCGAAATAGAAATGTATTTATGTAAGCAGGTCATATCATTATAATTAGTTCAATTTATAGTAAGAAATGATACAACGTTGCGACATTTAAGTTCAGAAGTACAGTTCATGTAACAGCTCAGGATGGACATTATATAATCCTTGGTATCTGCAATATGCCTGAATATAGTTAAACTGAAAATTTAAAGCAATTAGTATAGTAGAGTAATATTTTTAGGTGTGTATTTTTTTGCTTAGCAGAGTGAGAAATTGATGAGACGAAGAGAGGAAGTCGTTAAGTTAGGAGAGTGCGCAGTATGAGAGGTAGAGTTCATTGTAGAGAGAAGAGACAAGTATGCATGTACAGAGAGAGAGAGCAACGAGAGAAGAGAGATGATAGAGAGATGAGGAGTGAGTTTACAACATAGGTTTGCTATAGCCTTTTAAGTTTTCTGTTGAGACTAATTATCTTTAGAGATATCTCTCATAGTAGAACAAAAGAATAATTGTATTGTAGCAGTTTATTGGATCCTATGAATGTGTCGAGATGTATAGAGTTTATATTAACAGGTGAGCTAAGCATCACTATATATATATTATATTATTCAATACTTTAAAAAATCCTTATGTTGCTAACTATATATAGGTAGAAATTATGAATAACAAACTTCAACAGTTGACAAGCAATTTAAAAGTGATAAATTTATAATCCAGGAACAAGCTATGGAGTCATTTGGCCTTCTACTTTCTAGTTCAAGTAAAATAGTATTAAATGGGAGGAGTATTGATTTTCTGTTATGAAGATTCATTACTTTATATCGTTTGTTTGGTTTATCACTAAAAGGATATTATTAATAGTAATTGGAGACACAATTTATATCATGCAGTTTATTTTGTATCGCTATTTTTATTGTATAATCCTCCAGAAGTCAGACATCTATTTGAAATGTCTGGGAAGGTCATGGAATTCAAATATAAATGAAAAGGAGCTTCAATGCTCAGAGTACTTTATATATCACTGGATTTATTGGTATAGCGGTGAAACTGTAGTATGAAGTATTTCTGAGCCATAATATGGTGTTTTGCATGGTTCCCCATGTATCAGACTGTCCAGACATGTTGATTAAAATCTGATAGTCCTTTCCTTTATCTTTGCTAATAAACTATAACTGAGATTTTGCTATTGAAAATTCGGGAAAAACTGTTTTAGACAAATACACTTTAGAAGCTTTGTTTGAGATACACTAATCCCTATAGTATAATACACTCCCCATCCCACTAATCATATATTCGACGAATCCAAGTATATGGAATCCAGATATTTCGAGGACTTACGTTATCCAAGTAGATGAATAATACTATGATAATGACTGGTAGAACGTTGGAATCATACAGTCTATTATATACTATGTATTATCGACTGTGAAATAAGAGAAACAGCTAATATTATTTTGCTTCCAACATAAGAAATAAACGTATGCCTAAATATATAATCCGCTTCATATGACACTTTAAATAATTAGAGCAGCATGCTAACCAATCGGTAGGAAAAATATGCGCTTTTTCAACTGCATCGAATTCATTGACCTTGCAATCACATATACTCTATCCATAAACTTAGTTAGCTTTGTGCCCTCACTTATAAAACGTTGTTATTCTAGGTGTTTTCTGAGTTAGTCTTATGGGTCATTACTTTATTATATAGAATTTTTAATTTATTCATAACTCAATGTTATTGATTAATTGAACTTTTATCTATCGTATCAACTTACCAGAATTTTTTCGAAATGAATTCAAACTATATAAATAAATCTGCCTCGGTATATATATGTTCGATATTTAAAATACAAAACAAAAGTTTTATTATATGAAAAATTAGAATAATAAAGACATCTAACAGATAGTGGGTTTCAATTAGATCTTAGAATTTATTATTTAGAGTTTTCTCTCTGCTTAGTTACTTCATACAATATCATTCCTGTTGCAACGGAAACATTCATTTCAAAATTAATTTGAATATATACTAATTTTTTTTATTCTTCTTCCGATCAATTCAAATTATTCAGGGAATTGCGTATATATTTATATACGGGCAATGATATACTATATATCTTTATTTAACTTATTTTACTATAGATATATAGTTTTAATTATTATTTTGTTTACTAAAAGAATATTTTTTTTAAAAAAATAATTGAATAATATTATTTTTATTTAGTAAAAATTTTCAATACATTTTTAAGTAGATGATAACTAATTATGAGAATATCTATAAGAAAATTATCTAAGTAAAATTGTGCATTACTTCACCTGCTGAGACCGACATATATCTGACCCTATATACTGATAAATTATACTATTATATCTCAAATAATACTTCTATCGTCTGAACATAAAAAATAATGTATCAGAGTCAATATTTTATATTTATCATTTCAAAAATCCAAACTATTAACGCGGCAAATAGGTATTTTTTCGACTCGCAGATTAAGAATATCAATCATCTATAATCCTAAAATATAATTTTATACACTGAAGGAAAATTAACTTCTCAAACTTCTTTAAGTATATTAATGGACCTACCTGTGGCATATATTTCAAATAGTTTGATAAGTCATTTTACGGAATAAATAATTCTGGAAGTATGATGAACGAAAGATAATGTCAATAAACAGGTATTTTTGAGAATAAATTTAAAAATCTGAATAGCATATGAAGCTATAAGACCAGCAAAAACAACAGATATATTCACGAGACGTTGTATTAGGAGGAGATGGCTAATTCTATCAAAGAATTACATGAGAGACTTAATATAAATTTATAGGTTCGCTATATTATACCATTTCGAACCTGATCAATAGAGGTTATTGTGAGAGAAATATTCGAGATATTTCCTTTTTGCGAGTGCTCTATTATTTTAAGGGGTGGGAGTGGTGGGTTTTGCTCTAGAATTCCTAGATGGCTACCAGCCAGTATGCATATAAGATAAAACGTCTGAGCGAGTTCTTTCTGCTGCGTAGGACAGAATTAGACGTTCTCGGATATAAAACACAACTAGGATAATAACTTTATAGAATATCTTATGATGCTGAAAGATCGTGAAAAACTGTTGATGATAAATATTACGACTTCTTAATGTGAAAAGAGGGAAATTCCTATACTTCTCATCCAACACGCTAGTTGGATGTCCGTAGTTATCACTCTAGATTGCTAGAAATATATCCATTTCGCCAGTCGCCTAACTAAGGATTCTGCATTTTGCAAGTGTTTTCTCAGTGAGTGCCTAATATTTTTCTCATCGAAAATTACATAGTTGCGAGCTCGCGATCGCAAAACGAGAGCATTCCTAGAAGAGTGCTAATTCTCTGCTGAAATGTAATTAAACACTCTTTTTCGAACCTCCATTCTCTCACTAAATATAAATTAAATTGTCTTAGATTAAATGTAACCTACCACTGACCACGTACTTAAACAAGTATATAAAAATCCACAACTATTTTCTTTACGGTATTCACCTTAGAAGAATTTACTCCCTTTTCTTCAAGCTTGCTAAGTAGCTCGAACCGAATGTGGTAGAGCACAGGTATATGGATATATGGTTGGTATTCTCTACAAACTCAGTAACGTGATGTTTATCCATATAAATCGGCGTAGCTATTTCTATCAATACTTCAGAAGCAGGCGCAGAAATAAGTATGGTCTTCTCTTCTTCAATCTATACAAACTTTGTGACGAAGCGCGTAGGCGAAATTGCCAAATGGAGAAAATGAATCCAATATCTTCAAAAGTCTAAACCAGGGGCAGTTGACACATAACATTTAGTCAAAAAAAAACCTCTGCGTACGAGATGTATTGATGAACAGTCATAAAAGTATATAAAGTCTCCTAATTATAGATTCTAACCAACTCACTTAGTACGCGATACGCGGAGGAGTCATAAAAGCTCGATCCTAGATGTTGTATAATAACTCGGCTATTTTGCAAAGAGGGGAGGGCTAAGAAATATGACTAACATTCAAACCAATTCTCGACACATGTTATAATGAATTCAAGAAATTGAGATCTATTTCTCACTTATGTGGTATTCATATAACTTACTATACTATTAATATATTGCTTAAAGAAGCAGTCGTTAAGTATTAATAGTATAATAGGAAGCGTTAGCTACGTAATAATAGTTATACTAGCTAGATTGAATAATACGTCCGCTGAATCAATATCTGAGTAAAGGAACAATTAATTACATAGGGTTGGCGCCTATATATATTATATTAGTAACATTACAATTGAGTTTGTGTTCGTGATTTATGAATGTTTCTTATAAATTGATAATTAATTATAGGTATTATTGTAATGAATACATCAAAAGCGCTTAGATATACTGACAAAAGAGAACCAAATAAGAGTAATCTGCGCATATGAAAGACCTGAGACTTCTCGGATGAAAAATAGCTAGCGGACAGTTTCTTTCTATTTTATAAGAAGCGGGACAGGTTCGAAAAAAGCGGGACTGTCCCGCCTAAAAGCGGGACTATTGACCGAAGAACTGGAACTTGGGTTTCGATGGCTGTTTCTATATGTTACGTATCGTACTGTTGGTGGTCAATGCACGAGAAGGATTTATCTTATGTGTGTCTAAAGCGTATCTAATAGCTTCAGCGAAAAAAAAGTATATACGTTTGAAAAAAAGCGTATTGTTTTCTCCAATATAGCTTATTTGCAAAGCTCGGTATGTTAGCTGTGATACATCTTATATATAAACAGGGAGAGCTTGTTGATAATCTTTGAATTATTGAGGGGTAATTGTAGTATTTTGATACATTCATTGAATAAGCAGAGAGGATTACTACACAGATACTACGGATGAAACCTTATAATTTTTGGTATGAGATTTTTATTTTAGTTAAGAAGATTCATATATTATTGGTTGGTCACAGGGTAATGTTTTTGTTTCTTTGAACTTGGTTGGGATAGTATGGTGCTGCTTGTATGATAAGTATAGTTAATCACATTTTATATGACCTTTTTTATATGCTGTTTAATAATTAATATCCAATCCTGAGGATATTTGCCAGTATTCGAGAAAAGTGTTTTTAAACATTGTGTTCTATTCTTTCATTTAATGTACCGGAAGATATAATTCTACACTCGTCAGATCAGCAATAAGTGGTGGTTTTATAGAGAGCTAGCTTTGAGTATAGATTATGAATGTAACATAGCAATTAGATAAATCTATTCCTATTCAGCTAAAAATAACCTAAATATATAATAGTACTATATAGTGTGTTTTGAAAAGAAATAAAATCGCTTTTATTTCAGCTACTTAGCATTACATGACGCATGTAATTGGACATTTCATCTATAATACTATACTAATGTGCTAATATGATTAATTTAATCGATAGTACTTACTATGCGATTGATTCAGATGATCACGTATGTTAATAAATTGCTCTCATCGGAGGGATATATATTATAAATCCTCAGACTCATCATATATTGTGTGGATCAAATATCGTTCGGTGATCAATATCCCTCATCACTGCTGCGAGTCACCTTCGTACTATATTTGATGAGGTAAATGTAGTATTCCTATAGAATATTCATTTCATAAAGGGTTCTAGAGGATCCAATTGTTGGAGATGAACTGTCCTATATATGGTCTGACGCGGACGAGTTGATGAATTTGTCTGTTTTACCTAGATAGATTATCTCATCATACCTTTTGTCGTTCGAGACTCTCATATCGTCTTCCTTCTCTTATGAACTCTGTGCCATATCTCTTCTGCACAAATTCGAACTGGACTGTGTTTTTTTCGTCTTGAGATCTTCGCTATTCGGAGGGAAGTGATACTGACACCCATAGGATTTGAAACTATCTATCGAGAATCTACAGGTTCAATCGAGAGCTATAATACATTTGATCAGGAAAATATTATTTATGTAGCATATGTTTACTACTTGCAGCTCTTCAGCGCAGCCCACCGCAGCAAACACGCCAGGTACCGCACGAGTCTTCGGTAATCAGACATACTATTATCGTGCAACGCAGACCTGGTGACTTGCAGAAGATCTTCTTATTTTCCCTTTTTCAATCCTTCCTCGGCCACGCACCTTAATTGCTGCTTTTTCTTCGGACTCCTGCTAAGTGCTTCGCCGCACAGTCCTATAGCTCGGCTACTTCTAAATACAACTCTCTTCTTTGGAATTGCCTCGGGAGAGTTTTCGTCTTCATCTCCAAATCATCTCATAAGCAAGGAATTCTACACGACCTTAGAAACCTTTACTTGTACCATTATTGCAGTTGACATAAACTCCTAACAGTCAAATTGTCAACCTATTATGCCACATGCTGAATGGTATTTCAATTCGATCTGTTCGACATGACTGGAATCTTTTCTCATTTCTACTAAGTGTAATTTCAATATAACAATAGAGATCGGTGTACTCAACGAAAACTATAAGAAGAGCGTCGCGTTATCATATTATAAGTTGAGTTACAACAAGAATCTCAAAAAAGCTCTCACGAGAAGGAAGTAGGAAAGCCTTACTTGAGAACCAAAGTTGTCGGTCACACTGACAGACTTGGTCCGATAAAACGTGTTACCAAATTTGAGGAACAAGAAACTGAGTAATGACGTGAAAAACATTTTCTGTGACATATGCATTCTCCCTAGCTATCCTTTAAAAGGGAGAACCGTAGAACTCTCCTGGTCAATTCTTCACGTGTGAAATTCAAGTAAAAGAGCGAGTTAGAGCATTATGAGAGAGAGAGACTCAATAGCCGCTAACTAATGATCTGGCCTTTCCCTATGGACGGTTAAACGCATGAGGCTACATCTCGAGCACCGAGGTAGGAAAAGCTGTCTCCACGACCTTTAAAAACTGCCACTTTAACTATACATACAATGAGCGTACAAGAAGCTTACGATAATATTGGTCGAGAATGTAATGGAAACCCAGAGTCTAATGGCCGACTTGGCTATGGAATAAATTTGGAGGGTACTAAGAGATATAACACGTGAGTAGTCGGAGCATGCTAAAAATATCTTTACAATTTCTATTGCTACTAAAATGGCCGACTCCCAACGAAAGTTTAATATGAGCGCATCAATCATCATCTCTTTAAGCCAGGCAATAACCAGCAAAAAACACTTGGAAGGGTTGGCGGCGACAATCCTAAGCGTCGGGTGCATTGAGGCTATACGTAACTCTCGGATTACTACTCGGACGCGCAGGGTGACACCCACGCCACGACAGCAGACTCAAAACCAATCATATTTAAACTACAGAGAACACTCGTGCGAGAGAGGAGATGTAAAGCATTTTCTGTGCTGCAAGCATTGACTACCTAAATAAGAAGGAAAAAAAAACCGAGAGTGATCAGTATCTCTATAATCTCTCTAGAAACAACACTAGAGAGAATAATAGTAGCATAAGAGTGCTAGTCATTATTTGCCATTAAACTGTTGCCCATATCTTCTTCCACACATATAATATATATATATATATATATATATATATATAATAATATATATATATATATATATAAAATAATTTTTGTTATATTATTTTTAGACAATATTATATTAGATTATATATGTTATTTATATATCAATAACGTTAGTTGTAAAATAATCTTGCGAGTTAGAATATAATACTCACCTATAAGGTAATATATTATTTTTAATAATATCAATTGTGCAACTGTGCGTGTGTGCTGTGTGTGTGTGTGTGTGTCTCTAGATGTTGGTCTTGGTAGTAATATATTATTTCCATCTCATTGTTGCAACTTGGTGGCGCAACGTCCAGCTCTGGGTATAACACGGATGAGTCAAAATGGATATATATGAAGTGATATATAATTTTAATATAATTATAATATTCAATAAAATATAAATTGGAAGCAAATTGGTATATATTATAACTCTCATAAAAATATCATAGTACTTATTTTGTATTACTTCAAGTTTTATGATCTCGTTTACGTAGTCTTTTATACCTAAGATTTGCAAGTAAAGATAAAAATATAAGACTTGCCGCGTCTGAGGTCGAACCACTGCATGTTGCAAATGAGAATCAACGTACCCGACTCTTTACAGTTGAGCCATCTTCAAAGTCAGAAACCTTGATTAACTAAAGTACAACTTTAAGTAAATGTTCTCTCGGCATGGCAATTTCATTTGGTTTTCTCCCTGTCTTTCCCACGATCTTCAGATTTCAAATGATATTTTAAAAAGTCGGGAATGCTGATTCTCAGTTACAACATCTAGTGATTCGACCTCAGAGGTGGCAAGTCTTGTTTATCTTTCGAATTGATCTATATTTATTAACGTATTTTTTTTAAGGTTATCGCATTCTTGAAGTGATTTTTCTAAAGGATATTGGGTGCCTAAATGGTTAAATGTATGGGCTTCTGAAAAAAAGTGCATTGAGTTGTTGAGGAGGTTATAAGTAACGATTAGTTTAAAGAATGAAGCATAGGCATTATAAGGAAAGGTTTCGGCATTCTACCCCAAAAACAAGTAAGATTTCATGCCTTCGGCTCCTGAAAGAGGAAAAGGTTTCTGATCTCCTAATTCTAAAAAAGGAAAAGTATCTGGTTCTCCCCCAGCCCAGAAAATATAAGAATATACTCTTAAAAAAGGGCCTCAAAAAGGCATTCGGTATCTCGGGAGATCGTCGAATTAACTAAGTATCATCCTGGTAAAAAAAAAATATATATATATAGGTCTTGCCAATTGTAATAGAGCTCCTATCCCCAGAAATCTTCAGGTATGATTGTGGGAAGTATTTTCATTAAAAGAACGACATTCGGATAAAAAAAAACGTGCAATTGTACGATATTCAACATTAAAGCCCGAAATTTGGGGGATCAGGACTCTTAAATTGAGGGTAAAATCCCTTAAAAAAAAGTTCTACCCACCCTTCAAAACTCACAATTTAA
>JABUQX010033495.1:30000-32096 GCA_015478945.1 Trachelipus rathkii
TATACATATTTCAATACGCTGATTCTAAATATGTTATTAGTTTACTTGTACTATCGTAGTTTTGTAAATATAAAAAAAAAAAAAAATAAAAAAAAATTTTTTTTCATTTTCTCACACAATTTTCCTCATAGAGATTTTAATATACGGTTAATGAATTTAGTGGACAAATCCTTAGTTTCGAGATATCATGGGCGCAATAACTTCTTTAGTTCACCTATAATATATATATATAATATTATTATATATATATTATGAGTTTATATATATATATATATATATATATATATATATATATATAATATATATAATAATAATATAATTATATATATATATATATAAAGTTATATATTATATATATATATAGTATTATAAATAATATATTATATATATTATATATATATTATATATATGATATATAATATATATATATATATATATATATATTATATATATTATATTATATATATATATATATTATTATATTATTATATATTAATATATATATATATAGTATATATTAAAAATAAAAAAAATAAAATAAATTTAATAAAAAAAAACAAAAAATAAAAAATTTATATATATATAGATCCAATTATATAATATATATATATATATATATATATATATATATATATATATATTATATATATATAATAATAGATAGTAGATAGATAGATAGATAGATAGATAGATATGATAGATAGATGATAGATATTTGCCATATATTCTTTTTTAAGTGCCTTAAAAATATAGTCCTGATTTCTTGACAATAAAATATAAAATAGGAATCAGTTTTAGCTCTTTTAGGTATCCGGCTAAACATAAATACAATTTATTCAAGACGTTTATCTAAACCCAAGTAAAGACCTTTTACATATACTAAAAATCAATAATTTTAAAAAGAAAATATATTAGGTTTTCCCAATTAACCTTCTGCAAATAACACTAATTATAAAACATCACAGGCTTGTATAGTATATATTATATGAAGTGCTCTGGATGCATTAATGTCACAGCGATATGAGTGAAGCGAGAAGATCATAGATGTTAAATAAGAGAATGAAAGCACATTTTATGAACTTAAAAACGGTAATCTATAAATTTCTTACACTGTGTCCTACCATTCGAAATCGGAAGAGAGCATTTTATATTAATCCTCTAAACTCTAAAGACTCATACCACAAAATTTAAAAGTAATGAGACGCACTCACATGTAAAAGTTTCATGAAAGGTTTGTGTACATAATATTACTGATATATTTCTATATAAAGATTTTACGGAAATTGTAAGAAAGGATTAACTATTGGAAAAACTTGCTAAAGAATTTTAATATTTTTCCGAGAACGCCAACACGATGGAATGCAGGCGTGTGCGATGTTGAATGAAAGAAATGTTGTTCTCCGAATTAAAAAGGAAAATTTTTTTATTAAATTTATAAAAATTTACTAAATAAAGATGAAATAAATTTAATTACATGACACAATTCTCTGCTTCTTTACAAAATATTATTTTTATCTACTTTATATATATATATTAATATATATATATATATATATATATATATATATATATATATATATTATAGGTATGTATATAATATAGATAGTATACTTATATGATACTAGGATATAAGCATAGTATATTATTATATATATATTATATATTTACCCTGCATAAGATTGTTGAATTATTTGGATTGGTAGAAATAGATGGACCGCCTAAGTAAATTTCTGCAATTTGCGTGAGAATGGAATAGTTGAAAGATTCTTCAAATATATATATATAATATATATTATATATTTTATATTATATATATAAATATATATATATATATATATATATATAGTTATATTAACTATATATTATTATATATTATATATTATATTATAACTATATATTATATATATATATATATTATATATTATATTATTATATATATATATTATATATTAATATATATATATATTATATATAGGTGATAATTGGTTTAGAGCGACAACTATCATCAATCCATATCATCTCTCTCAACAAACAATCAGAATTGATTTATTATATGTCCGCAGAGTCGCTAATATTAGCACTTCCTACTAGCTTCC
>JABUQX010033496.1:10000-12500 GCA_015478945.1 Trachelipus rathkii
CAGACGCGGCAAGTCTTTTTTATCTTCTTGCAAATCTTGGCCTAACGAATGAATATACACATAAAGACAAATTTTTCAGTCTAAATCCAATTTGCTTCCAATTTAGATTTTAAATATTAATTTATTTTATATTTCACTCCAATATATCCATGCCTTGCATTTCTAGAATTTAATATGGAGTTGCACGATATATATACATACACACACTGACACACACACACACACACACACACACACACACACACACACATATATATATATATATATATATATATATATATATATATATATATATATATATATATATATATATATATATATATATATATATATATTTATATCTTTGCTATATATATATATATATATATATTAGGAGAAGATATGGGCAACAGTTTAATGGCAATAAATACTAGCAATTATGCTATTTTTTTATTTTTTTTTACAAATAAGAGCTAATCACCTCGGTTTTTTTCCTTTTAGGGTGTCATAGAAGTACATGTGCCTCCAGTAATATGATAATTTTATTGCTGCTGGTGTCACCTCGTCGTAGCGAGGTTACGTATAGCTTCACCCGAGTTAGGAGGTGCCGCCAACCCTTCCAAGTTGTTTTTCTGGTTATGATCTTATATAATGGTAAACTTTTGGTGGTCGGCCATTTTGACTAGAAAGGTTAAGATTTTACAGCTCGGCTCTTTATAGGCTAATACAAATTCCAAGCCAAGTTGGCCATTGACTCTGGAGTTTCCATTACATCGTTAGATTTTGACGCTTGAGGTGTTAAAGTTAGGGTTTCTAAGGTCAGTGAAACAGTTTTCGTCAGGACTCTAAACCGTCAGAAATCCAAATCATTTCGGCCATTGGCCCAGTTTTCTAACTTCGCTAGATTTAGACACTTGATTGCCAAATTAAGGGTTCCTAATAACGGGAATCAGATTCCAAGTCGGTAACGTTTCGACCAAGTCATAATCGAGCAGCTAACGGTCCAAGGCTTCCAACTCTTGAGGGTTTGGTTCGCTTTTGACTCTATAATAACGGCCTTTTCTAAGTTTGGTGGACCGTCTTTGGAGGGTCTGAAGTTTCTGAAAGAGGGAGGAGAAAAATTCAAGTCATGTCGGCAATTAACTTGGAATTTCCATTACATTTCGTTCGATTTTGACATTTGATGTGTCAAAGTAGAAGTTTTCTAAGGTCGGTGGACCGTCTATGAGATATTTGGATGACCGATTTCGAAAGTTTTTAGGGGAAGTACCGGGCACTGAGCGGGAGCCTGAGCCCAGAGTCCGAAGAAAGCACAGGTGCGTGGCCGAGGAAGGATGAAAAAGAGGAAATAAGAAGAAGTCTCAGGTGCTGCACCGTGGAGGTCATACCAGAAGTCGGTACCGGAGCCCGTTGTAGGAGCTGAAGAGGTTCGCCGAGTTAGTAAACATATGCTAAATAACATAATATTTTTGTCAATGTATATGCTTATGAACCTGTAGATCTCGAATAGATAGTTTCAAAATTCTAATGGTGTCCAGTGATCCCCCAGGAAGGGGAGATCTCAGATTGAAAAACACATAGTGTTTTGCAGAAGAAGATATGCACAGAGTTCATAAGAAAGAAGGCAGATGAGGATGAAGAGAAGTGAGCATGGAAAAGAAGAAGAAGTAAGTCAGAAACAAATCTAATGTCCCCATACGACATAGGGACAGAAATCCAAAATGATTTAACCCTTAAAATGAAATTTTAAAGGATAATAAACTATCAATTACATGGACGAGCACTATGGGAATCACCGAATATTGCACAATTATATATATATATATATATATATATATATATATATATATATATATATATATATATATATATATATATATTATATATATATATATATATATATATATATCATAATATATATATTTATAACAATTTTATAATTGTAGCTAGCTACTCTCTCATCCCTATACCTACGAGCCTTCAAAATCTGTTCTCCGGTACATTTAAATAAAGAAACAATTTTTAAAAACCACTTTTCAAAAACTCAAATATCCCTCCAATATTATAAATACAGCATATAAAAAAGCAAAGAAAAAATATCATCAAGCACACACAATTAAAAAAAAAAACATACATACCTATACCACATATAAACCTAACGAACATAAAAAATCTCATACCAAAACATATACAGTTGATCCCTTCTAAAAATATCCTTATCAAAAAAATACTAAAACCCCCTAAATCAAAGATCAACAACCCCCTCCCTATTTATATAAATTCCATACACCAGCAATAAGCAATATTTCGGAGAAACAATAGACTTCAAACGTAGAAAAAATCAGCATAAACACGACTTAGACACACACCAAGAAAACTCCGCACTCACACAACATAGACTAACACTCAACCATCATATCAATATAAATAACATGCAAAACATTAGAAATATACAAGACACCAATAAAAGAAAAATAGCAGAAGCTTTTTGCATCCCGTTATTTTCCTTTTTCAAATAATT
>JABUQX010033496.1:17500-34135 GCA_015478945.1 Trachelipus rathkii
TGCAAAACATTTAGACTTGTTCACAGTGTCAACAACTTGCCTCAACAAAATAGCATTGCATGCTTCTATTATGGAATTTTGAATTTGTGGACTAAGATATTTATAACCCTCTCCCTCTAAAGAAGTCTGCAGACTGGCATCACCTTTTGCTCTATACCGTAGTATTGCTCAAGAGTTTCTTCCATTATTCTTTGGTTCTTCTGACATAGATATTTTACCAGAATCTCGATGTCCACGAAGAGCCAATTCTTGCCGACCACACAGGAATACTGTTTCAATCATTGGAACAAGTCGCTTTCTGTTCTTATTCTGTTCTAATTATTCTGTTTTGAATTGACAGTTCAGGCCTTTCCCATGCTTGCTCAAAACTCTCAGCATCAGCAACACAATCTATGTGGTATTTTAACGAAGCATGGCGGGTAAATTTTTCAATTGCTTTTTTCCAATTGGAGAAACCTTTCTTAACGAAAACGCCAAGGTCCTGTGAATTGACACCAGCCCCTCCTCTAGAAAATAATACACAATATTTGCAGTATGCACTATTTTCCATCGCTGAATATACGGAAAGCGTTTCAGGCAATGATACTGAAAGCGAAGTATGTAGGTTCTCCTTTCTTCATTTTCTGTAGAGTGTACTTTTTGTGTGTGTTCTGTACCGGGAAAGGTAAAATCTTCAGTTGGTTTCCATACGTTGTCTAAAATTTCCCGTATTTCGCCAGAAGATCTTTGTGAGCGGTTCTGGTTTATGTACAAGCTTATATCATTAAGTCTGGATTCGTGCTCCACAGATGTGGAAGCTTCGGGTGCTAAAGTATTAAAAGGTTCTGTAGTTTTATAAGAAGCACTAGAAATTTCATCAGTCCTCGTTTTTTGCCTTTTTATTAAAAATTTTGAAATTGAAAGCTGCTGTTTAACCCTTTTTTCAGCCATTTCTAAGTACCGGTTCGACTATATTAATAACTATTAACACGGGAACACCATAGAAAAATGAATATTCGCAGCTAATAATAATAATAATAATAATAATAATAATAATAATAATAATAATAATAATAATAATAATAATAATAATAATAATAATAATAATAATAATAATAATAATAATAATAATAATAATAATAATAATAATAATCATAATCTTTCAAGACTATGAAAAGCAACAATTAAATGAATAATATTGCCCTTTCAAAAATTAGGTTTCAAACGAAAAATCATGAAGTGTAGGCCTATTTAATTTTTAAATTGCAAGTTTTATTTTATCAAGCAACACAATTACACATACAGTAATTGTTTAATTACCACTTTTAATTAATAGCAGTTAGCGGCACTTAATTAAATTTCAAATATATTTTTACTATTATAGGATAGCACAGCAAACAATTTTTACACCATTACTTCAGCATAAACGATAGATGACTAATACTTAATAATAATGAGAGTGACTTTTCGAGTCTTCAAAAAAGCTGATTGCACAAAATATGAATTTGTCGTACACTTCAGAGTGCTTGATTTTTCAAATGATTTACTTCCTTAATAATAATAATAATAATAATAATAATAATAATAATAATAATAATAATAATAATAATAATAATAATAATTACTAATAATAATAATAATAATAATAATAATAATAATAATAATAATAATAATAATAATAATAATAATAATAATAATAATAATAATAATAATAATAATAAAAATAATAATAATAATAATAATAATAATAATAATAATAATAATAATAATAATTATAATAACAGTAATAATAATAGTAATAATAATAATAATAATAATGACCTGACACCCATATCCCCATAATTACGCCACTATATATATATATATATATATATATATATATATATATATATATATATATATATATATATATATATATATATATATATATATATATATATATATATATATATATATAATATATATATATATATATATATATATATATATATATATAGGCACTAATCCTATAAAAGGAAGTTACATATCGTGGCGTGATATCGAAGATCACACAACTCTGCTCGTGCATCCCTGCAGTGTGACGTGTTAGCTAAAACTCTTATAGAAAGAAGACCCCCAGAGTTTCCACAAGTTGCTTTTTTTTATCATGTTAATTTTTATATGTTAATTTTTTATAATTTTCTTTTTTATTCTTTTTTAAGGGGCTCGAGCCGACGGAGGGACAGAGGGGGGACGAAGTCCCCCCCGTCGTCCCCCACTGAGGCCCATGTCTGTGTCCTATAATTTATTTAGTCTAAGGGATTCATTAAAAAAAAAAAAGAAAAGCTGTTATTGGAAACCTTTTCGCGCTATTGAATTGAAATAATCGAAAAAAAATCGATTACATTGTTCGTTCGATATATATCGGTTAACTACCCTTTAAAGGAGAAGTTCCCTATATATATATATATATATATATATATATATATATATATATATATATATATATATATATATATATATATATATATAGATATACTTATATATATATATATATATATATATATATATATATATATATATATATATATAAATATATATATATATATATATATATATATATATATATATATATATATATATATATATATATATATATATATATATATATATATATATATATATATATATATATATACTATATATATATATATATATATATATATATATATATATATATATATATATATATATATATATATATAATTTTACAGAGATAAACACCTTCACCCACGTGCAGAGAGCTAATCAAGGAGGAGGTGCACTCATTTAACGTCCGAGCAGGACGGAGCCAAGCCCAAGGAGAGAATAGCTCACATTCTCCCACCCGACCAGTTACGAACCTGGGACCCTCGCTTTGTTTGGCGAGTGCTCTACCACTGAGCTATCGGGCGCTTTTATATAAATAAATATAAAATACAAAAAAAAAATATACACAATAAATATTATTAGTATTACTATCATTATCATTATTAACGTCACTATTATTATCACTACCATCATTATTATTATTATTACACCATTATCGTTATCATCACTATCATTAATATCATCATTATTACTATCATTACCATCACTGCCACTATCATTATCATTATCATTACTATTATTAACATTAACACCACTATCATCATTATTACTATATTATCATTATCACTATCATCATCACTATCACTATTAATAACACTATCACCAATTAATAATACTGTCACCAATTAAATAATAACACTATCACTAATTAAAAACACTATCACTACTAATTATTAATATTATCACTAGATTGTAGAATGTTCCAAATCTCTACCAACCATATGTTGAGCAGCCCTCTTATTGAGCCATGAAAATGAAGCAGATTCTGAGAGGCGTCACGACAACACAGTTTACATCCTAAATGGCAACCGGAAGTTGCAACCGGAAGTTGCAAATGTTGCAAAGCAACATTTTGCAACATCCGGTTTTTCAAGCTTGACGTGTCAAGGTTAGGGTTTTTAAGGTCGGTTAGACCGAATTTAAGGTCTGGAAAACCGATTTCGGAGGTTTTGAACCTGAACTCAGAGGCTTAGCCCCCCAAAGGTTGCTTAACCCCCCCAAAGGGGGGACATTCTGGTTCCTATAAGAATTTAAATGGTCGGGAGATCATTTTTGATGGTTCAAATCGATTTATCTATGTTTTTTTTTATTATCTCCAAATCGACGTTTAAATCGTCTTTCTACGTGCTCTGGTTGACTTTTTACATTGAAAAATATAATCGAAAGAAAATCATTACAATTATTTAAAATTCAGTCGATATATCGTTGTAGTATGTGGGCAACTTCGTAATCGCCAACTCTGTGTATATATATCTACCCTGGTTAATTTTATCGTACCGTCCTAAAATTTGGCCGCGCGCGATGTGGTGAGTGAGCCCCCAGGAGGGGGTGCTGGCCCCCTAAAAATAGGAAATGCCCGTAGAAGACTGAAATTTGGAGATGGCATAGAGGAGGAAGGAGTAAGTAGGATTTGGATCCGGATTCGGCTTCGGATCCGGCACCGGTGCTGGCTCCGGTGCGGTGCCGAGTTAGTAAATATTTGTATAATACAATATTTGTATCCCTATATATGTTATCGATCCCGAAGATCTCGAATATGAGGGTTATAAGTTCGGAAAGGGTGTCTGAGGGACTCCCACAGAAGTCCTCAAAAATGAACGAAATGCATAGAGGTGGAGAAAGGAGTAGTCGGAGTCAGAGAGGAAGGAGTCGAGAAGGAGTTGAAGTCAGAGGAGTCGGAGTCGGTACCGGCACCGGTGCTGGAGCCGGTGCGGTGCTGAATTAATAAATATTCGTTTAGTCCCATATTGGTATCAAAATATATGTTTATAAGGTCGTAGATCTCGAATATGAGGGTTACAGGTTTCGTAGGTGTCTGGGACCCCAGTGTCCCCGGAAGAAAATACACGGAACGCAAAACAGAAGAAGATGGAGGAAGGAAGAAGGAGTAAAGTATAGTAAAGATTGAGATTGTTATGTTGATGAGTGAGCTCATCTTTCTAAGAAGACATGCACACGATGATATGTTTAAGTAACACAGTGTTGTTAGTAAGTTCGATTAACCCTATTATTGCTAGGTAGGTTAGTTTGTTAGGGTGTAAGAGACATCTTTGAAGGAAATGATTAGAGTTATGTACTACTTTGACGCGGTTATGTAACTTTGCTTAAGTTAAATTTTATATTTAATGTAAATTTGAAAAATATCTTGTCTTTGATAGGCTGTACACATTGTTAATTTAAGCATTTATTCGTAGTTCAGGGTGTTTAGATCTGTTAGGTTATACTAGCTTTGTTAGAAAATGATGTTTTGTAAGATATTACTGTGTTAGCTGGTGATGATGTGTTAGAAATGTGGGCTTAGGTTAAGTTTTTGCTGAGTAATGTTAGGTTTGACAGAGAATTTTGCTGTGTACGTTAATTCATAGTTCAAAATAATGTTATATTCGATATGCTAGACACTTTGATGAAGGTAGTATCAGTTCATAGTTCAGGATGCTGGTATCTTTAATAGTGTGAACAATTTGTTGAGGAATTTTGTTAGATAATACTGCTTTAGCTGCTGATGATATGATTGAAAAGCAGGGATAGGTTGAGTTTTGCTGTGTAATGATGGGTAGGTTGAGAACTTATTCATAGGTCCAAATGTTAATGTCTTATTCATAGTTCCAAATGTTAGTATCTATTGTAGGTTTTCACCCTTTGTAAGTGTTAGATATGTTGGGTTATGTTTAATTTCTGTAACGTTTTGTTAAATATTGCCATGACAATGTGAAATTAACTGATTTGTTAGAGAAATAAGTTTTTGCTGAGTAATGTTAGGTTTGGCCGAGAATTTTGCTAATGTCTACGTTTATTCAAAGTTCAAAATGATGTTATATTTGATATGCATGACACTTTGATGAAGGTAGTATCAATTCATAGTTCAAGATGCTGGTATCTTTGATAGGTTGGACACTTTGTTAAGGGATTTTGTTAGATAATACTGCTTTAGCTGCTGATGATATGTTGGAAAAGTGGGGGTAGATTGAGTTTTGTATGCACTGTTACCTACTTTACCTTTGATAAGTAGGGAACTTTGTGAATGTTAGCATCTTATTCATACTTGAGGTATGTTAGGTTTGTCGCTGTACATTATATTCAGGTTATGATATGTTAGCTTTATTAATGTGAAAACTTTGTTACGTTAGCATATATTCGTTGCTCAGTATGATAATTAGGTAGATTATGATAATTTTTTTGTTAAATATTACCATGTTAATGTAAAATTAACATTGATATAGGTTACGTTCTGTATGCAATGTTAGTTACTTTACTGTTGTTAAGTATGGAACTTTGTTAATGTTGACAGTTTATTCGTGCGTAAGGTATGTTAGGTTTGTCATTGTACATTATATTCTTAGTTCAGGTTATGATATGTTAGCTTTATTGATGTGAAAACTTTGTTACGTTAGCATATATTCGTTGGTCAGTATATAAAGAACTTATTTTTATGTTATGTTTATCCAAAATGATACTCGAAATATGACTTGAATAAATAGATCAATAGATCAATAGATCATGAAAGGGTGGAACGGAAGGGGGAGGGTGGGGCTGGTGGTTTGATTTACTGATTTACTGCTTTAGGATCAGTAAACTATTACACTTTACTATGATATTTTATTCAAAGAACTTATTTTTATGTTATGTTTGGATAAAACTTTGTTATGTTTGCAGTTATTCGTTGGGGATTATGATAGTTAGGTAAGGCTATGATAAATTTTTGTTAAATATTACTATGTTAATGTTAATGTTAATGTTACTATGTTACGTTAGCATATATTCGTTGGTCAGTATGATAATTAGACAAGGTTATGATAAATTTTGTTAAATATTACCATGTTAATGTAAAATTAACATTGATATGTTAGAGATATGCTTGAAAAATTGTGAATAGGTTACGTTTTGTATACTATGTTAGTCGCTTTACTGTTGTTAAGTATGGAACTTTGTTAATGTTAGCTGTTTATTCATGCGTAAGGCATGTTAGGTTTGTCGTTGTATATTATATTCTTAGTTCAGGTTATGATATGTTAGCTTTATTGATGTAAACAACTTTGTTACGGTAGCATATATTCGTTGATTAGTGTATATAGAACTTATTTTATATTATGTTTACCCAAAATGATACTCGAAATATGAATCGAATCAATAGATCAATAGATCAATAGATCAATAGATCATATAAGGGTGGTGGAAGGGTTGGAGGGGTGGGGTGGGTGGTTTGATTTACTGATTTACTGATTTACTGATTTACTGCTTTAGGATCAGTAAACTATTACACTTTACTATGATATTTTATTCAAAGAACTTGTTTTTTTGTTATGTTTGGAAAAAACTTTGTTATGTTCAGGGTTGTGGAGTCGGAGTCGGAGTCGGAGTCAGAGTCGGAGTCAGGGAGTCGGTAATTTTGAAGGGAGTGGAGTCGGAGTTGCAGTTGGAGTTGCAGTCGGAGTCGGTAATTTTGAAGAGGGTGGAGTCGGAGACGGTAATTTTCAAGAGGTCGTATTCGGAGTCGGATTCGGAGTCGAAGTCGGTAACTTTCAAGATAGTAGAGTTGGAGTCAGAAGATTCTGAACTGACAGAGTTATGAGTTGTGACTCTGACTTTAATCACTTCATACAAGTTCACTGACTTGCGACTTCCACATCACAAAATGCAATTGCAAGCTTCGAAGCTTTTTAACCTGCACCTTATGTTTCAATTTGGATTATATTCTAAAAAATTCAACCTTCAACCTAATGCCATCTATATTTAAGATGCTGAAGAAATAAAAAACTCCATGGTACGAAGAGAAATTTTTCTCATTGACAATGATATTCTACTAGCTGCTGTTTATATTGATCCTATCTAAAGGGTAAGCTTAACTTAAGTTCAACAACAAAAAGCTAAATCTGCACTTTGCAGCGTGGCCATTTGTATTAAACTGCATGTTGTAGCTACCGGTATCACAATAAACTTATTAAAATTTGTATTGTGGTTAGCATGAACCTTAGCTATAGTTTTTGCTTTTGGAAGTAGTTGGCTTATAAATTATATTGACCTTTGTTTAGGAAATTGATAGGCCTTAGGGCGCGGTGCAGATTGTGTATGTTGTATGGGCATGTATTTGATAAATATTTAGCTGACTGGGACAGTCTAGATAGGTCCATGTGGCTTCTAACTGGTTCTTTGTTTCCTTATCTCTATCGGAGGTAATATACGAACTTTGATATAAATTGTGACTTTCTGATTGGACAACGATATGATGGTAGTAGTAAGTCTAAGAGTTGAGCTGCCACCGATTTCGCTAGGAAGGAATAGAGTTATAGGTCTGAAACTTGGAATATAATCTATGTAGGTGTTAAACTGATCACACACGAAATTTCAAGTCTCTAGGATGTATATAGGGGGTACCTCCCCGAGAGCGAAGGTGAAATATAACGCTACGCCCTTGTTGCTGCTTCCTTTTCCGAGTGAAGATTAGGCTTAACGATTTCCAATCGAACAGGTGGATCACAGGCGAGTTTTGGTGACCGTAAGTCACCCCTAAGGGGGTGTTGCCCCCTTAGCGCCAAGGTCAAATTCGTCCTGAAAACCTTGTTAGGCTTAACGTATCGGGCTAAAATTTGGATGTGAGCTATATGATGACGTAATCTCGTTGGAGACGAGATTACGTCCCTCTGCGTCCCCCCGTAAGGGGGGCGCTGCCCCAAAATTAAAATTATCGTAGAAGACTGAAACTTGGAGACAGGGTAGAGGAGTTGGAGTCGGAGACGGAGTTGGAGTCGGATTCGGTTTCGGAGTCCAGAGACCCCACCGGAGGGGGGTCCCCAGTTGAAAAAGAAGAAGAAATGCATGGAATGCAAAACAGAGGAAGAAGAAGAAGAAGAAAGGAAGAATGAGGAAGGAAGAAGAAGAAGGAAGGAGGAAGGAAGAAGAATGAGGAAGGAGTAGGAGTAGGAGTCTGAGTCGGAGGATTCAGAGTCAGTACCGGCTCCGGTGATGGAGCCGGTGCGTTGCTGAGTTAATAAACATTCGTATAACAACAATGTTGGTGTGCTTATATAGGTTATTGGGTCTGTAGATTTCGAAAATAATGGTTTCAGAACCATCAAGAAAAGATAAAAAATAAAAATAAATAAATAAATAAATAAATAAATAAATAAATAAATAATAAATAAAATTTCTTATTCTTTTTATGTTTATAACTCACAAATTTACGTTTTTACATACCCTAAAGCAGTAAATCAGTAAATCAGTAAGTCAAACTGCCCTCCTCAGCCCTTCTGTGATCTATTGATCTATTGATCTATTGATCTATTGATCTATTGATCTATTGATTAAGGTCAAATTGTTTTACTAAAATTGTCATGTTTTACATACCCTAAATCAGTAAATCAGTAAATCAAGCCATCCAACCTACCCTCCTGTCCAGTTGTGATCTATTGATCTATTGATCTATTGATTAAGGTCAAATTTTTACTAAAATTGTCATGTTTTACATACCCTAAATCAGTAAATCAGTAAATCAAGCCACCCAACCTACCCTCCTGTCCAATCATGATCTATTGATCTATTGATCTATTGATTCAAGTCAAATTTTTTACTAAAATTGTAACGTTTTACATACCCTAAATCAGTAATCAGTAAATCAAACCATCATCCTGTCACCCTCCTGTCCATCCATGATCTATTGATCTATTGATCTATTGATCTATTTATCTATTGATCTATTGATCTATTGATTTAAGTCAAATTTTTACTAAAATTGTAACGTTTTACATACCCTAAATCAGTAAATCAGTAAATCAAACCATCATCCTGTCACCCTCTTGTCCATCCATGATCTATTGATCTATTGATCTATTGATCTATTGATTTAAGTCAAATTTTTACTAAAATTGTAACGTTTTACATACCCTAAATCAGTAAATCAGTAAATCAAACCATCATCCTGTCACCCTCTTGGCCATCCATGATCTATTGATCTATTGATCTATTGATCTATTGATCTATTGATTCAAGTCAAATTTTTACTAAAATTGTAACGTTTTACATACCCTAAAGCAGTAAATCAGTAAATCAAATCACCATCCAGCCACCCTCTTGTCCATCCTTGATCTATTGATCACATTTCGTGTATCATTTGGGATAAACATAACATAAAATCAAGTTCTTTATACAAAGATCAAACAATATATGCTGACGTAACAAAGTTTTCACATTAATAAAGCTTACTTAGCATTATCTGAACTATGAATATAACCCACAACGACAAACCTAACACATCTTAAACAGGAATAAACGGTTAACGTTAACAAAGTTTCACACTTAACAACAGTAAAGTAACTAACATAACATCCAAAAACGTAACTTATTCACACTTGGTCAAGCATGTCTCTAACATAACAATGTTAATTTTACATTAACATGGTAATATTTAACAAAAATTTACCATAACCTTGTGTAATTATCATACAGACCAGCGAAAGTATGCTAACGTAACAAAGTTTTCACATTAATAAAGCCAACACAACATTGCTAGAACTAAGAATATAATATACAACGACAAACCTGACACATCTTAAGCAAGAATAAACTGCTAACATTAACAAAGGTCCAAACTTATCAACAGTAAAAGTAACTAACAAGGCTCACAAAAACATAATCCATTCGCACTTTATCAAACATATCTCCAACATGACAATGTTAATTTTACATTAACATAGTAATATTTAACAAAAAAAATTAGCATAACCTTACCTAACCTGCATAATACCTAACCTGCATAATACCTAATGGGTAAAGACCAACAAAGTAAAGTTTTTACTCTCTGTAAAGCTAAACTATGAACATAACATACTTAACACGACAACCGGCCGAATAAACGCTATCTCATTAACAACTTGGTCAATAAAGCGAATATCACTGTCATTTTACATTAACATAGTAATATTTACCAAAGATTTATCATAACCTTACCTAACCATCATAATACCTAACGAGTAAAGACGAACAAAGTAAAGTTTTTAGGCTTATCTCTTTTTAGACTCCGCCCCCTTTCAGAAAATACCAGCTCTAAACATGAAAATGATTTTATGCTTTAACCATTTGCATAAAGTGATGCAATACTTATTATATTTGACCCTCTGGCAGGAATACAAGCAATGTAGCAGTCACCATTCGGTTTACGATTAAATATAAATGACACATCGTTGGGAATAACGAAACTCCTCGTGAAGATATCAACAACAAGCGTAGAGATGCGGGGAGATGTCATCGTATCAGCACTGCGAAAACTATCCTCCTGAAGAAAATAGTGTATAAACAACCCTTAAATGTAAGGAGATTCTTTCTTTCAACCAATCAGTAGTAAACAAGAATACGACGTACGAATGAACCATATCAGTTCAAAAGGGTATATATTCTCGTTAGACAACAACAACAACAACAACAATAGCATAGTACAAAAATAAGTTCTTTATATACTAACCAACGAATATATGTTAACGTAACATTGTTTTCACATTAATAAAGCTAACATAGCATTACCAGAACTAAGAATATAATGTACAATGACAAAACCTAACACACCTTACGCACGAATAAACTACTAACATTAACAAAGTTCCATACTTAACAACAGTAAAGTACCTAGCACAGCGTACAAAACGTAACCTATTCACACCCCAGCATATCTCTAACATATCAATGTTAATTTTACATTAACACTATTGATTACGTCGCATTTCAGTATCATTTCCGGATAAACATAACTCAAGCGGTTAACATGCACTAACCATCGAATATATGCGTAACATAAAGTTTTCATATTAATAAAGCTAACATAGCATCATATTAACTAAGAAAATAATGTACAATAACCGACGAATCTAACACAACTAAAGCACAGGCAGCTATTTAACATTAACAAATTCCACATAACACACCTGTAAAATGCTAACATTACATACAAAACGTAACCTATTATACTTTTCCAGCATATCTCTAACATGTTAACGTTAATTTTACATTGACACTAATATTTAACTAAAATTTATCATAACCTTGTTTAATTATCGTACAGAGCAGTGAAAGTATGCCTAGCAAAAGTTTTATCAAACACCTTTTAAAAAGTAAGTTCTTTATATACTAACCTTCGAATATATGCTAACGTAACAACGTTTTTACATTATTAGCTAACATAGCATAAGCTGAACTAAAGATATAATGTACAACGACAAACTAGCACACCATACTTACGAATAAACTACTAACATTAAACAACTCCCGCACTTAACGGCAGTGAAAGTACTAACGCTTCATTTATAAACAATAACCCTATTCCGTTTTCAAGCATATCTCTAACATATCAGTATTTAATTTTACATTCTTACATCGTAATAATACAACAAAAGTTTGCTTTTCAAACACATCTCTAAGTATCATACTGACAAAGATATAGTTAACATGGCAAATGTTTACATCAACCTCGTAATATTTGTAAAAAATTCTTCATAACCTCCGTCTAAATATAAATCTTAGCAGTGGTTACAGTAAACATAATAAGTTTATTCAAACATAGCAAAAAATAACAAAATTTTGCCAAACATAACATAAAAATAGTTCTTTAGATAGAAAAATATCTGATAGCCATGGCAGTTTTACTGTTTTCAAAGCAGTAATCGTAAATGTTAAATCCAAACCACCAATAAAGCGATTCTACCACATCACACTTCATGATCTATATTATTCGAACTATTGATTCAAGTCATACTGATCGTTTTGGATTAACATACTTACAATAGGGTTCATATACATTACAGATATATGTATAACAGGTTTCTGCATAATCAATAAAACTAACATATCTCATGGCTAAGAATGCCAATGTACCAATACTGGAAACCTAACATACCAATATGAATAATCCGCTAACATCCGCAAAATTCCTCTTATCAAAGGTGAAGTAGCTAACAGGTCATACATTACTCGATATGCTTTTCACGCACATCAGCAACAGGTAAAGACGTATTATCTAACAAGTCTTAACAAAGTGACAATCTATCAAAGATACAACATCTTGAACTATATGAATTGACTTATCTTCATCAAAGAGTATAACTCGTTTCGAAGTACAACATCATTTGACCTATGAATAATCGTAGACTTAGCAAAATTCTCGGGCAAACCTAACATTGCTCAACAAAAAGCTAACCTATGATCGTTTCACAACACATGCATCGTCCGAGTTAACAGTAATATCTTGCAAAAACTCATCATTTCTCTAACAAATGGATGTATTATTTTCACATTATCATTGTCATTTGTGCCGGTTTATATAAACTTTTTTAAATATTACGATGTTAGTATTAAATTAACATTAATATGTTAAGAGATATGCTTGAAAATGTGGTGAGTTACGTTTTGTACAGTGTTGGGTACTTTACTGTTGTTAAGCGCGGGGGTTTGTTAATGTTAGTAGTTTATTCATGCGTTTGATGGGTTTGTCGTTATTACATTGTATTCTAGTTCAGTTATGTTATGTTGGCTTTATTAATAGAAAACGTTCTTACGTTAGCATATATTCGAAGGTTATCTCATAAAACTTATTTTAATGTTATATTTGAATAAACTTTTATTAGGTTTACATTTATTCGTTGGTGTATGATATTCAGCAAGAGTTATGATAAATTCTTGTTAATATTAGTGTGTCAATAATAAATTAACGATTGTTTGTTGAGATATGCTTGGAAGCATATAGTGGGTTCCGTTATGCATCAACAGGTACTTTTACAGAGTGAAATAGTGAAGAACTGTTATGTTAACTGGTATTTATTCGTGCTTAAGACAATGTTAGATTCGTAATTGTACGTGTTACCTAACAGTAATATGATGCTATCGCTGGCACATTAATATGAAAACTCTTTTATGTTAGCATATATTCGATGATTAGTATATAAAGAACTCATTTGTGCTTATGTTTATCAGAAATATTACTCGAAATGCGACGTAAATCAATAGTGTTAATATAAAATTAATTAACATTGATATGTTAAGAGATATGCGGAAAAAGTGTGAATAGGTTACGTTTTTGTACAAAGTGTTTTTACTGTTATTAAGTATGGAACTTTGTTAATGTTAGTAGTTGTTCGTGCGCAGTAAATGTGTTGGGTTTAATCATGTACGTACTGTATTCTGGTTGGTATCTGTCTGCTTCTTAATGTGAAAGCGCTGTGTTACGGTAACATATATTCGTTGGTTAGTATATAAAGAACTTATTACGTACTATGCTATTGTTAGTGTTGTTTGATTTAATCTTTTGAGAATATATACCCTTTGAACTGATATGGTTAATTCGTATTAATATTCTTGATTTACTCTTCTGATTAGGATTTACAAAAGAAAAAAGTCTTCTTACATTTAGGGTTGTTTGCTACCTATTTTCTTCAGGAGGATAGTTTTCAGAGTGCTGATACAGACATATCCGCATCTCACGCTGTTTGTTGATATCTTCACGAGGAGTTTCACGTTATTCCCAACGATGTGTCATTTATATTTAATCATCAACCGGATGGATACCGATTATTCTTGCCAGAGGGTCAAATATAATAAGTATTACATCACTTTATGCAAGTAGTTTAACTTATAAAATCATTTTCATGTTTAAAAGCTCAGTGGCCCACTACAGAAAAGGGCGAGTCTAAAGGAATATAAGCCTAAAACTTTACTTTGTTTACAAATCTTTACTCATTCCAGGTATTATGATGGTTAGGTGAGGTTATGATATTAGTTTTCAATATTACTATGTTAATGTAAAAATCTTTGTTACGTTAGCTTTATTGACTAAGTTGTTAATGATATCAGCATTTGACTAAACGGTTGACATTGTTAATACGTTATGTTCATGGTTGGCACACCACAGACAAATAAACTTTCTTTGTTGGTCTTTACCATTAGGTATTTTGCAGGTTAGGTATTATGCAAGGTTAGATAGAAAGTTATGCTAATTTTTTTATTCCATCTTATATTAATGTAGGAAATCTTTGTGTCATGTTGAATCATGTTTGATAAGTGTGAAATGGTTATGTTTTGAGTATGTGTTACTTTCCTGTTGATGAGTTTGGATACAACGAAGACGAACGGTTAATTCTTATAGAATGTGTCAGAGTTTATCGTTGTATATTATTCTTAGTTCTATAATCAGCTATGTTGAGTTATTATCTTATTTTATTTGGTAGCATACTTTCAACTGAATCTGTATGATATTACACAGGTTATGGTAAATTTTTGTTAAATATTATAATGTTAATGTAAAATTAACATGTTATGTTAGAAGACATAACTGACAGTGTGAACAAGTTACGTTTTTGGATGTTATGTGTTAGGTACTTTACTGTTGGTAAGTGTGAAACTTTGTTAACGTTAACATTGTTACTCTTTTAGATCAATATTTAGGGTTTAATGTTGTGGTTATATTCTCAGGTTCCGATGATGCTAAAGTAAGCTTTATTAAATCATTGAAAACTTTGTTACGTCAGCATATTGTTTGATCTTTGTCATAAGAAGACTTGATTTTATCGGTCATGTCTATCTAATAAATACAGAAATAGACTTGGTCAGTAAGAATCAGCAGATCAGTAGAATCAAGGATGAGACAGAAGGGTGGCTGGATGTTTGATTTTGATTTACTATTTTTAGAATTATGTCCCAGCATTTACAATTTTGTAGAGACCAGGCTTACAGATCTTGTAGATCAATGATCAGTAGATAAATGGTGTGATCATGGATAGTGAGGTGACAGATGATAGTTGATTTACTAGTTTACTGTTTAAGGGTGTAGCATTTTTAGTGCACAGTAAGAAAATTAGGCTTGATAATAGATCAATAGTGTGAAGTCATGATCAACTAAGATAATAGTCATGTGGAAGGGCTGAGGAGGGCAGTTTGATTTAATTTACTGCTGGGTATGTAAAAACATTACAGTGCTAGTAAAAATTTTGACAGTCAATAGTCAGTGGTCAGCAGATCGCTGGATAGACAGGGGTGACAGGATGATGGTTTTGATTTACTAGTTTTGCTAATTCAAGGTATGTAAACATTAGAAGTTTTTAAGCTCAAATTGAGCTTGGAATCTGTGATCAATAGTCAATAGATCATGATCATGGATGTGATTGGACAGGAAATTAGGTGGAATGGCTTGATTACTGATTACTGATTTGAAGGTATGCAAAAACATGATGATTTAATGAAGTGACTTGAATCAATAGATCCAGCCGATCAAAGATCAACAGTCATGATCAATAGTCACAACTGGACAGAGGTAGTTGGGTGAAGCTGATTACTAGTTACTGGTTGGTGTGCCAACATGACATTTGTTAAAAAAATTTGACCCTCCAATGTGATCAATAGTCAATAGTCAATAGAATCACAAGAAAGGGATGAGAGGGCATTTGACTTACTGGATTACGATTTCTGTTTTCGGGTATGTAAAACCTTATTGTGAGTTCTAGCTTTCATAAAGAATAAAAATTACATTTATTTATTTCTATTATTTATTTATTTATTTTTTAATTTGCTTTAAATATTTTGTTGGGTTCTGAAACCATTATTTTCAAAATCTACAGACCAACCAATATATAAACACCTCAACATTGTTGCCAAATGTTGTCAACTCCTTTACACCAAACCATCATCAGAGCCATTTTGACAGCTTATAGATGCCTCGGCTGGACTCTACTCTATCTTCCTCATTCTTCCTTTGCTTCTCATTTTCTCCAGTGCTCTTTCTTTATTTCACTTTATAATTATTGCTGTTCTTCTTCTTCTTTTACCTTAACACATTCGCCCCACTTTCTTTAACTCTCAACTAGGACCTCGGGCGGATCTGGGTTTCGCGATCCCAGACCAACTCCGTCAGACCCACTCTCCTTATGACGTCTTTGTTAACTTTATTTGGGTTGGGACGCAGGATGCGTTCATTAAAGCGTTAGTAATATATGTATGTTTTGTGTTATCAACTGCTCCTGGCACAGATGTTATTTGCATGGGTTTCCTAAGTTGTCATCA
>JABUQX010033497.1:0-12500 GCA_015478945.1 Trachelipus rathkii
TTGATAATTTAATATATATATTATATGATATTCTAGTACTCCACAATATTGAATTATAACATTAATAAGAATATCATATTTTTATTATTATTGGTTTATTGATAGGATATAGCAAGTTTGAAACCAAATAAACCAATTAAAATTTTGTTATAGCATCTTCACATTGTGTTGTAAGCGAATTAGTATTTACATGTTCACTGACACCTAATATATATTAATATTGGTATAATATAACATTGCTAGGGGGTATCCTAATATATTACAATATTTATATTAGTGATATTAGTATTATTAATAGTATATACTATACTCTTAATCATATAATGTAAATTTATATATCTTATATTATATATATATATATATAGATACTTATATATATATATATATATATATAATTAATATAATTGAATAATATTAATATATTACGTTGCATATACTAATAAAAGTTATCGCAGTTTGTGTATCAATCATAAAATAATAAATGATATATATATGACTTATTGCTTATATGAACGGCTCAGTATAGCCATACGCTCTTGGAGATACAGCTCAATAATACTCTTCAGAGACTTTAATAGTTTTGTTAAAATTGATAAACTTGTTTTCAATAGTTGCATACATAAGCGTATTACTAATAATTATTGCACTATGTATTTTACTCCAGAGAAAGACTTAAATAAAGGAAACCTGAATATTTTGATTTGTTACTTATATTATATATTTATTATATATATAATAATATATATAGATATTGAGCTACTAAAGTGAATAGTGTACCACATTAATTGCCTTAAACTAAACGATAAAATTACTAATAAGGTATAATATCAATATATTTATACTCTATCTCATATATATATATTATATATTACACCTATATCTCTATATATATATAATATAATCTTATATTCATTATATATTATTATTTTCGGAATCGCCTGGTATACCTCATTACTGCTGATATATATATATTGAAAGCTGATCTATCTTATATACTATATACCTCTATAATATTTATATTCATCCTATATATAGGTTTATGTTAAAGTAATATAGTATAGTCTGATCTCATATATATATATAATATATATTACTATTCACTCCTCTATATATCCTCGATTAGAAAAGTTATATAAACAGGTAAATAATTTAATAAATAGACTTGTGTTAAGAGAAGAAATTATATGGCTTATTTTAGAATAACTTGGTTAATTAGGCTTACTTTATATCTAATACCAGGTAAAATAAATATTATATTTAATTTCTGTTAAATTATAATTATTTTTTCTATTAAGAAATTAAAGAATTAATAATAATTGATATTAATTATATATATATACCTCCATTCAACACAATGTAAGATTTCATGACTACTTAATAAAATAACTAAATGGGGTCTGATATGATACTTGGTATTGGCTGACAATAAAATTTAACAATGCCAAAGAATATAGTGCTATCGCCTGAACAAATTTTATTGTATATAATATTTATTTTATTGCATCATTTCATTAATGGTATTGAACTGTCTAAATCAGTGACTCATTTCTGTGCCGTACATAAGACAAAGAAAAATTAAAAATAATTTTAATTTAGCTCATACTAATCCATTTATGGATTCTTTAATATATACATTATAGACAATAAGAGTATTCATATACTTACAAGGATAATATAATTCGTAATTATTTTAGTGAAAAGCATGTCAAGATAATTTACATATTTACCTAATAAATATATAGATTGGGTGCCTATAATTAAACATTTATTTTTATGATGCCTCTACTACCATAGATTTGGCAGGTCTAATTCTCAAAGAAGGGTGTATCTTCGGCAATTTGAATGTTGGAGATTAGGTTAAGTAGCAGCCACATATAACCGGGTATAGTGAAATCCGCGATGTCATTTATCTTAAATTATAAAATTCCGTGGTTACCGCTCCTCTATAACATTTTTTATTTACCCAAGATTACTGCCATCATAGTGAGGTATTGTTATTGAAAATATGAAAATAATAAAATTAAGGACAAATTATAATTTTTCAGAGTATAACTCTTACCTGAAGATAACTTGATATATATATATCTACTAATTAGTGATAATTACACATATATTTATTTGAATAGTGTCACACTTCCTTTACTAAAAGATGGTACTTATATATATATATATATATATATATATATTTACATATATATATATATAGGTTGATTTATTCAGATAATATCATAGATGTATCAAAAATTTATGTTTTAAATCTTCAAAGCATGTAAAAACAATATTTTTCTGATGACGTTTTATACCTATAATATTATTATAACTATATTATAATAATATGTCATATGCATGAGGTTGTGGAGTTTTCGCACTTATTACTACATAGAACTCTTAGCATATAATATAACTAGCATAATCTTATTAAATGAAGTACCAATAATATAGCGAACAAATTAATCTATAAAATGATATGAGCCTACATACGTATCATATACCAATTATATTATACTTTACTATTATATATATCATATATGTCCCTACAATTTAAATTAATAATTTGAATTAGTATTTTTAATAATAGGTCCAAGATGGAACAGATGAGTTAATATCTGTAGTCTTCCCTCTATTTATATAACTTTACAAAAACAGTATCATAAGTATACTGCCAATTGAAACCCTATCTAGTAAGAATTATATTTTATAAAATATATCCTTATTAATTTAGAGATATAGCTTTAAACTAAAACAAAGTTCAAGTAGTAGTTAGGACTTAAACTGCTTTCCGGATAATTTTATAGAGAATTCCGAAAGTATCTAATTTTCAATTAATGCATAGAAAACCAAATAGTATATTTTAGTCAAATGACAAAAATTCAGTGGCGAAAGAAGGGAAAAAGGAAAGAATGATTAAGTGAGAATAGCATACAATACACATTTTTTTTCGGCATTCTATTTGATCATAGTTCAAAATCTTCCTCAAATAGCTATGGATTTGATATTTTTTAACAGTTAAGAATTCAACTCTTGTTTGACAAGTCTAGGAGTCTAAAAGAGAAGTACACATTAATCTACTCACCTATAACAGAATGTCTGAGGTCATCCAGTTCTTGATTAGTCTTCATAGTGTCAGTGATTTCTTCTTCGTGAGTAATCCCTGTCAGCATGAAGAATGTCAATAATTTTCCGCAAAAAAAGATCTAGAGTTTGTGCAACATTTACGAGAAAAAAATACTAATAAACCTGAAGTCTCAGCTCAATAAAATCCTTCACTATGCCACATCCCGCAAAGTGCATCCTGGTAAAATACATAAGTTGAATTATATAAGACAATAGATATCATAACGGAAATTGACCGGAAATTTTGCGAGATGATGCTTTCACATTTGCAGCTTTGCCTCCTACTCAAATGAGTGTTGAGCGCTTATTTTTGGATTAAAAAAAATTGAAATCGTAAGGGAGTTCCTTAAAGGAGCGATTTGTCCTCTTTGACATTCGTTTTTTTTAAACAGCATCTATCAGACTTTTGTGGAATAGAAATTATCCATATTACAGCACATATAATTTCAACTTTTGTAAAAAAGTTTATTTAAAAGTCAAACGAGTCGCAGATGAATTTTTTTTAATTATTATTTTTTTTTATATATTATATTCGTTTATTTATATTTTAGTTATAAAGCTACAACTTCTTATGACTCCAAGTTATTAGAAATATCAAGTGTATCATTCACACTTCTTATTTAGATAATACGTAAATGATATTTGTTTTATTCGAGATATTGGCCCTCGCAAAAATCTATTTTTTCATGGGCTCTTCAATTGTTAAAAATAAAGTTTTAGAAACTTAAAAATACGTCCACCAGTATTAAATTATTCCTGCCGAACATAGTTGCGTTTCAAAGGGATCCCGTAGAATTAAGTCCGTGCTTTTGCGCTATTTTGCTTTACTTAGCGCATTCTCTAATAAAATAACTCCAATTCAATAAATGTACAACCTTAAGAATTACATTCTTACAACGATTTAGTTTTATGGATTTCCTGCCACTCAATTTACAGACCAACATTGCGACCATTTCAATTCTTCTCTTAGATTATGCATTTACATGTTTGTTTGTTCTTCGTTTGGACCTTCTCTCTTCGATATAGTTATACCTCTCTCCTTTTTTTTTTTTTTTTTTTCTTTTTTTTCTGCGTCAGTTTTCGTCTGTTTTCACTCAAATATCAGACGTTTTTCTCTCTTTTTGTCTTTTTTTTGGGGTGTTTTCGTCGTTCCCTTTTTTTTTTTTTTTTCTTCGATCCATTTCTTCATTTTTTTTTTTCTTTTTTTTTTTTTTTCACAATCTTAATACCTACTCAGGTTTCATGAATTGAAATAATGAAAATTTATTCCTTTTTTGGCAAAGTACTCGCATTTTGGAATTAGCAACTTGCTAAAAGAAATAACACCTCAATTTTTTTTGGAAATTTGTTTTTGCACATCGAAATATTTTCCCCAGCTGATTAAGCATCATTCTCCACCTAAAATTATCTCATGGGCTTTGATTTTCAATCACATAATTGCACTGTTTTAATTAATTATATATATATGAGATAGATTTTATTATTATTTATAAGTCATTCAATATAATAACTATATATATGTCTTCTTCAGAATAGTATACATTTGCTTGAAAGGTGTCTAAAATGATCAATAATATTATTTATAAGATATACAAACATAAACTAACATCATCTAATTAATATAATTGTCATAAGATCATCTCAATGAATTTGCAGATCAAAAGCATATAAAGAACTATCCCGTCTCTGATCTCTAAAATCAAGCTATATATAATAACTAACTTCCACCGAAGGGAGCTGGCTTCAAATTTTCGGCCCAGAGTTCAAGTTCAGTTGGGTCTCTCCATCGCTTCCTTCTCTCGTTAGTCACTCTGCGTTCCGGTAAACTCCTTAACCCTAGCTACTCCTTAGCAAGCTGACCTTAATATTGTCTTTTAGTACTCGGCGGGCATCAAGAAATTTCCGGTGCGTCGGTTGCACACTCTCATCCATTTCGTGTGGAGGTACACGACGCAGTCCCTGAATTCGCCTTTCATTTTAGGTTAAACACCACATCAAACGAGTGAGTGGCTTGTACGCGCAACTGTTTAAGATAGGATCAAAACTAAGCCATTCTTCTGCTTCTCTCATGAGTGCTAATACAACACTTCTCGCTTTCCTTCTGCCCAAGAGCTTTTACCAGAAGATCTGCTTTCTAGTCCATAAGATGTTCACAAACGCTTGGTCCAGGAGTATAAGGCAAAGGAAGGACCTTGTTTACTCAAGCACACCACCTGTCACTCCTATCGACCATTTCTCTATTATCCTTAATCTTTGGCGTTTTATAGTAAATAATTAATACTACCTTCATATATTCCCTTTATAAGCCACTTATGATCGGTAATTCAAAACACTTATTCCAGTCGAGCATATACTTAAATTGCTCCATTCCATATCTCTTACGAGAGAGCCATAATATGGATTGGAAATTGAAACCACTCTTTATAGATTTTCTTCTAAGTTAAATGATAAGCTTTTTTCTTTTAATACTTAATAATTTAAGATTAATTTAGTATTGTATTAATAAATTAATAAATACAATAATAACAATAAGAAGAATAATTTTCTAGTAATAATTTTAAAGAAATAATTTCGTATTTTTTCTAAAATTTTTCTTGCTGTCACCACACTATTTATTTAACGTAAAATCACAATATCTAATTAAAATTTAAAATTGTGGGAGAAGCCTAGGATTAGGGAAATTATAGTTTTCGATGATTGAGCGCACTCGCTCTTTTATATTAAAATTATTTAATTAATAAGAAATTTTGCTTAAAGTTAATAAACAAATTTTTGATTTCTAAATTCTGATAAATATAATATAAATTTACATAATATAATTTAAAATAAATAGTTACTTAAGTTTATCTATTCTACAACCCGCATACATATTCTCAAGTACATATTCGGCTTCAAATTTATAACGTTTCAATCATAAAAAAAATTATGCCTTTCCTTAGAGGATAAAAACTATTTGAGGCTTTCTTTAGTATCTCTTCTGAAAGTTTTGTCCTCTTAACTCTGTAATTCCAAATCCCATCACTTACCCAATTGCTCTCCTCTATTGTATAATTCATGTGACTTTAAATTCCAGAGCCCTGGTTCTAATGGCGTCCCTGCACACCTCAGCAATAAAGATTCTGCCAAAAAGGCTCTCCGGTAACGCAACTCACAGCTTACGAGGGATCACTATTCACTAATATAGTTATCACCTTATATTATTAATATTCACTATTAATATATATATTATTATCATCTATATATTATAATTAATATATTACTATTATTACTTATATATATTATATTATATATATAATATAATATATATATATATTATATATATTATATAATACTCATATCTATAATATAATATATTATTAATATAATATATAATATTATTCATATATATATATATATTTAATATTAACTATTATTATATATCATATATTTATATCATATTAATATATACATATTACATATATATATATATATTACCACCTGATATACTATATAGTATATATATATATTATATTATATATATATATATATATTAATATATATTATTTATTAATATGTAATTTTAATATATATTAATATATATAATATATATATATGTATATAGAATATATATTATATTATAATAATTAATTATATTTATATATATATATAATATATAATATTATTATATTATTAATATTAAATATATATAATATATATATATTATATATTCCCTAACCACATTCTCACCAGGTTTTGGGTCGCATACTTATATATCTATTATATATATATATATACTATATATATATATATATTTCCACCTTCTTCTTTTTAAGTTTTCTCACGCTTAATAAGTATTATACCGCTATAGGTCCGCTCCGGAGCGGAAACCAATAGAATATGGCCTTTTGTCAGGTATCACTTAAACGGAAGGTCGGAGTTCGATCAGGCAATATATAGCTGGTGAACTTGCTAACTTTATAGCGGTATTATACCAAAAAGTTATCCGCTCTTTATGTAGTACGCTAACCTTTTATTAAATAATACTAAATTAAATGATTTAGTCTGAGGCTTGAACCTATTAAGAATTATCTATAATTTAGAGGTTATTTAATAATTATAAAAAATTATAATATAATTATTTTATAATTTTATTAAAAGTTTAGTAACTAATTATCATATAAGACTTTAATTTAGTTTCATATATCTTTAATTTATAATTATAATATATACTTTCACATAAATATATATATATAATCTCAACCTCCTTCAACAGGTACATATATATATATAATAATCATAATCAATTTTAACATATGTGAATGTTCATAGACCTGTTAGATGATCTCATTTAAATGCACCTTGACTATGCCTGAGAAGAGTCTTCAATTAAAGTCTCACTGCAAGACAAAGATTAGCAAAGAAATTTAAAAAGACATATGTGTGGAAATGGTAATGTTAAAATATGATATTATTGCAAGTATTACTGCGAAAATATAAAAATCCAGAAAGTACCAATGTTTCACATCTTAACGCTAATTATTTTCAAGAACAGAATACTGTGTTAATATAAGCGCAGAAATGGAGTGTAAGTCCACTTTTCTTTGAAGCACACTCGCCAACAAAATATCACCCGGAAGAATATTATCTTTGAGTATTTATAAAATTTTTTTTTATGAAAAAATCACGAAATATTTTATAATACACACTGATTACGAAATTATGAACATAAATGGGAAGTTGCGATGTATCAGAGATAGTAGTAAATAAATTTGTTTCTATTGATTATGAGATAAAAAAAAAGTATTTTATATCATTATAAAGAAAAAATATTTATTGAATTTAATCCTTCTATAAAAATTGTAGATTTAGTGGCTTATCTCAATTCTTAATATAAACATATTCGAAAGAAATTGAAATTTGGCGATGAAGAAATATATTCTTAGCATTCCCTGGGTCAGGTAAAGATTAATGTAATACCCATTTTATATATATATTTTAAAAAATTAAGAAAAAGCATAATAAGATGTAATATCCTGCCAAAAAAATTCAGCTACTAATCTTTGTTCATTCATCAACGTTATGAATTAAGGTAGAATTGTTTGGATGAAAATTATAACTCCAAGTCACTGATAGGCTCCACTCGTCTCTGGTCTAATGAAGATCCTAGTAGTCACCAGTTCATTCAGTGCACTTTTCTGCTACTCGTGAAATTCCTCTGGAATTCAAGATAAAAAGAAGAATTATTATAATATATCTCAGATCTAATCAAGTAGAGTCTCTACTCACCTCATGACTGGGATTATATTTTGACCCCAAGTGTACATAAAAATCAATGAGTGATAGTAGCTATATACTATAGAGATAGATAAACTGAATATTGCCTAATAGCTAATTAATGATGATCAGCTTAGTGTGGGAGTCTAAATTCCTGATTATATATTACTCGAAGCCGTATGCCTTGCGTCTGAAAGCGCTCTTGGTGAGGGAGCTGGGGACGTCCCTTGTACGCTTTTAAGGACAAATATTTAGACTTTTCTACAAGGAATTTCTTCTTTAAGCAAGGCAGGAAGCGGAGGGCGTTTTCATGGGATTTTCGAAAGGATTGAAACTCTTAGCGGATGACCCTGAGGAACATTTGTTATTATATCAAAACGAAAAATTTGACTACTGGCTTATGACTCGTAATCATATCCTTCGGGATCTATTAGTGTAGGTTATGCACTAACCGTAAATTTAGGCATGTGTATTCATCAATCATTCATACTCTCCGTGTAATATTATTCAGCTTAATAACTTAGCTCCATATTGCTTTGATCATTAATAGAAATATATTTATAAATGAAGGATAGGGAATCTATCATATAGCTTTAAATGAAAATTGCATTGGGGTACATATAGTGAATAATAAGCCTCTTACAAATATAATTAATGATCGCGCTATGTAAATGACCTTATTTCATATTTAACTCACAAGTTTTATTAATGTTTATCAACCACTGTAATGTACTTATAAGATAAAAGAGTGGGCTTTGTGATCCTAATTTCTTTTAACGCATTCCTATGTTATTCCAATCAACAAGCTGATCATTAGAATCTATTCACTTAATCACAAAAATAGGACTTTTTATAATTTACTAATTCATATGGAGTGACTATTTTAATTATAACGAAATCGGAGCAGAGTCGTTTAGATCATTCTTAGTTAAGTCCGTAAATATACGTATCTGGGTAGATAAAGATTAGCTTTGAGAGCTTAGACGAAATTGACGGCTTCCCGTTACATTCTGCTACCTGACAACATATATATATTATCAACTAATGATCATTCACACCTAGGCTTAGAATAAACCTACTCATTATCCTCTCACAGTTGATACACTTCTATTTATATTCAAACGATGAACTATCAATAATCCTACAATAGATTAATTATATTATTAATATAATCTTAAATTCTTGTGTATTAACAGTAAAATAAATTGAAAGCTCACTTTCTTTCACGAACTTATGAACGTTACTATATTTCCTTGGTGCAAAGATATGAGTGATTCTCCGGACCTTAATGAACTTAGTTGACGTGAACACTAGAATTGACTAGTTTAGATTTCGTCCTCACTTAATAGGCTAACCTAAAAAAACTATTTATGCTAGCTACGGAAGTATTCTGATATTATTAATAATTCAAAGGTATAAACCATTTCTATACTCCCTGTGCATGTGCAGTTTTAGAAACGATAGAACAGATTGATTTAATTGCTTAGTATTTGATGCGAGAGTTCTTTCACGGATACCGTAGTTATGTGGGTAGTGCAACATACAAGGTTATAGATCAACCTGCATACTTTATCATTCGTAAGCGATCCACATAATATTATTCCTAATAACCTCATTTTAATAATTACACTACCACTATTATCGAATAAAAAATACCTGTTTCAATGGGGTTATGCGCCATCCCTCTTTGAATAGACTAAGGGAATTTTTAGAAGATTTGGCAGACACATGTCAGTAGAAGTAACTACAAAACTTTTGAGCAAGCCTGGTAAAAAAAATAAGAAAAAAATACAGCCAAAGGAAGGCTGAAAATATTAGTTATTCAGAGATTGCAAGTAGATGTTAGAGTAAGGGGAATAAAAATAAAATTGGAAAATAAAATAACAATCAAAATAAATAACAAAGAGTTCTATTAACTCTAAAGTTAGATTTATAGATTACGGTGTAAATAAAATGATTGTAAAGAAGTAATTAAGATAATGAAAACGGTAGTTATCGAAGCAATAGGGTTTATTCAGCTAATTGATTAATTATTAATAAACAAGAATATACCGTTACCTGGAAAGCGTAAGTCTTTTTATAGGGAGCTTGATTCACACAGAACTCCGATTAGACAGTTATTAGACAAAGTAGGACACTTGCAAGCCACACTTTTAAGACAGAGTTCGCAAGAAAGGGACTTCGACTTGCATTTTCCTTACAGTCAACACAAAGGGATTGTATAGCAGAACGCTCGTTTGAAAAGTTCACTACTGATAGGAATGAGACTTAATTGCGCGGTTTGAGATCACGTGGATGGGATACAGGGGTAACGGTGACATTCAATACTTCGATGAGAAATGAATTTTTTCAGAGTGAGTGCTCAATAGTTGAGATTTATAGAAGTTCTGGAGACTGAAGGACGATTATAAATGTTCTTAGGCACACGGATGAATCCCTGGACGTTGGAAATTATATTGGAAATAATGCAGCCTCTAGAGACCAACACTTCTGGTTTACTCCACCCAGGGACCTTCTTTTCCTACTCTTTTGCTATCGAGCGACTAACCTCGCGACAAATGTTTTGATATGTAGATCGTTTGTATTTAAATACCCAGCATCATTTACTACATAAATTACACACCATCTCAACAAAATATGCGAGACGCTACCTCTTATGAGGAGACCGGGATTGCTGTCACCAACACTGCGTGAACACCTATCATTCTTTCTTAGATAACTCTACATGCGAGCAGGAGATCTTACCAAGGAGATCATTCTTACTAAATTGTGGAAATCGATGGTCTAGAACGATTATTTATTGAGTCAGCTCTCGTCTACATGAGGGTCGTTGTTTTTTCACGGAAAGTTTTGTGTGAGGGACCGAGGTAACTCAACTTTACCTAATTCTTTTCTTGTTCTAGGATCTAAGAGGTAATCCGGATTGAATCCATTTAGGTGAGAAAGTTCCCCCCTACATGCTACATCACTCACAACAAGCATCTTTACATGTTGTTATTGTTTTGTACTTTTGAGGTGTCGTTATATTGGACATATGACACTTATGTGAGGTACGGAAGGGGAAGAAAACAGGAAATATTCTCGTTGGGGACGATATTGTCTACTAGATTATTATGTTAAAGGTGATACTACCCATTTACCTTTCAACGCCTTTTGTTTTTATTCAGTATACATTTATCAATGTATTTCACTTATTATAATGATACTTTTTTCCAGTTGGAGGACACGCCATATAGATAATTAGAATAATAGAAAAAGATTCTGGTTTAAACATTTTTGTGATAACGGTAGTAATATCAAATCATTCTATTATGGTGGAATCCGGGCACACTTGAATTTATTAATGGCCTGGAGTCGATACGAGCACGGGATATTGCGGTCACTTTGCTCTCTGCGACTAGTACCTGTATAGGGGCATAGGGCGGGAGGCTTTTGAAGGGGTACTACTCTTCTATAGTAAATACGGCAATACTATGAAGACACTCCGGTATATGTGGGGAAGGGGTGAAAGGAAACTGGGCGCTGAGCTCAGGGGCCACTATAACGATATTATCTCGCGCTCACATAATCGAGCTATGGCGGCACGTGTTGCGTCGGACGCATTATAAAAGTCCAGGAGGGAGCTAAAGATTCCTTGGAATGATTTTCTTGCACACTTTCGTATAAAATTGGGAAGACAGGAGGGCGGAGACAGGCGTACGCGATCTATCATTCATGGATAGCTCTTAATAACGTAATAATTTAAGAAACGATGTAAAGAATGATTGAATTAACTTCACCCGAAAATTAAGGCATGAATATTGCATATTAAGATCAAATGTGTGTGAATAATTGGGTTTACAGCCCTAATACTTTTTCTAATTATTTGTTAGCAACTATTTTAATCCTTGTTGCACTATTAAATAGTGTAATTAAGCACTTACATAAATCAAAATCCTAAATGCGTCCACGATATGATTCTCTCTGGAAGGATGATACTTCATGGTAGAGAATGAAAGGTCAATGCTTATTAATCACTATTGATAAATAAGTCTATAAAATTCAACATGCAGTAAGATCAGTGCTGGTCGTAGTTGAATCCATTTTTCGCCCCAGTCTCAGCTACCTCCGCGATTTAGCATATAACTTTGATA
>JABUQX010033497.1:17500-26571 GCA_015478945.1 Trachelipus rathkii
CCATTATTTTATGTTTTTTTCAATCATTGGTCGTTGTTCATTTTTAAAAAGTTTCATCCCAATATTTGCTTGCCTGCTTGCTGTTTTAGTTTTAAGGATTTAATAATGAAGAGATGGTGTATGGTCATTCGAACCGTAACTTATTTTTTGTCAGTGATGTAATTACTAGCGTATTTGCAATATAAAAAATTAATTAAAATTAATAAAAGCAATAGTTACTTAACCTAACATAACCTAATATAACCTAACTTAGCCCAACCTCATTTCACCCCTAGAACATCTATATATGTATCATAAAGGCTACTTAAGAAATTTTTTTTTTATCCAACCTCCAGTTCTGTGTGGCAATTAAGTAACTTTGTCCTATATATTATATACCTATAAACATTGATATTTCAAAGTTTAGAACTATGTTCACAACAACGTTGATCCATATAATCTGTAAGATTATTTAAGTTTTATTGGGTTCGTTAAAGAAACCATAATAACACTTAACATAACCTTACCTGACTTCATTGCCATCAACAAATGCTCTTGCCTGCAGTGGGCTATATGAACTGATGTTACCATGAATGTAGTCCTAACCTTTGAAGATCAACGTTGCCATAAATATAACTTTTAAAATGTGTGCATATATTTTCTGGTAACCATGTTTGAACAATTATATATAACTACTACAAGCCAGGCTACTATTTTGTTTATTTAAAAAAATAAAAAAAAAGTATTGAAAGCTAGGCTATTTCTGTAAATTTTATGAATTTTGAAATGTTTTACTACCTCAATAAATCAGGTTATAGGCATTTTACAGACTATTTTAAATTTATTCATTTTAATGCATTTGCAGGGTAAGTTAATAATTATGGTACCTGGGAATAATATAAAAGTGCGGAAATTCTTTTAGGATTATAAAATATTGAATAATTTCAGTAGATTTAGATAATCACAATATTTCTATTAGGAACCTGCATAATAGTCAGTATTTTTATCTAATAGACCAATGCCTGTAGAGGTACCCTCCAAAGGGTCAGCTAAGGTCATAAGTATTTTTTTCTCTATCGTTTTTCCAACCTAAGCACATCCAGTCTTGCTCCATAAATTAAAATTCCTCTGCTGGAGTATGACCATGTAGGCTATCAGAATTCCTCTGCTGGAGTATAGACTATACAGGTTTTCACAAATTGTATCAATGACCAAGTAACGTTTTAATAAAAACCGACATCATGGAAAACATCTATAACAAGTAGTGTGATAGAAAAAAAAAGAGGAACACAACTGTAAAAGATTTATGGTCTATCTCACTAACCGATATATCCTACAAACAATTTATGACATTAATTAAAAATGAAATTGAAGAACATATTAAAATATGTAATGAAATAAAGGAAAATCAATCCGGGTTCACAGAAGGTGCAAGAAATGTGGATAATCTTATTTTGCAATACTGCATGGAAGAATCATACAGAAGACACCTACCAATTAATTGTAGTTTCTATCGACTTCAAAAAGGCTTTTGACTCAGTAAGTAGGGAATTACTGATAAAAGTTCTAAAAGAGTACAAGGTCCACCATGAAATAATAAGCGCCATTGCACAAGTATACACAGATGACAAAATCTACATTAAGTTGGGAATGATAATAGAATAATGTAGAAATAAGTTACTACGGAATAAAAACAAGGGTGTACAAAGTCTACTACATTATTCAAACTTGTTACATACAAAATAAGGTACCGTAATTGTTTAGTTTGGTGACGAGTTACGGAGACATTAAGCATAAGCATAACATTAGAAATATAGAGACAGTATGAACACATGAACCTTATCGAGATACTGTCCCAATCATACCACCAACATGCTCTTCATGAAAATCACAAACACCTATGGGCTGTCAAATTCCTGTAACTAAAATCCACCAATTTTTACGATTTTGCGCTGTTTGACAAAAATGAATGCAAATGCCATTTGACAAAGATGAACGCAAAACTCGAGCGTTTTAGGCATATTACGTTTCTAAGACCAATTTGCAAAAACAAAACAGCTTAAGGCTCTGGCAACATCATCAATCAAGTACCCTTTGTATCCAGCCAGTTACTTTTGCGTAAGTGTGAACCATCTTGCTGCAAAAAATTGTACAAATTAATTAGGGCTATGTGAAAAAGCAAACTTTCACCTAACCTATCTGCTGTAGAAAGTGAAAAAATTATTTTATAACATGTGTATATCCGGACTTTCGTTCGTAAAGAGTATTTAAAAAATTTAATTAACATGAAGATATTCAATGTGGAAACCGGATTGCCGGCCACGCAAATTTTAAACACATTGACGCAAATTTGCCCCTGTTACAATCTTTTATAATAAATACTAATATTTATTTAATTATCATTGGTTATAAATTTGCTAGAATCTATATAGCCCATCGACCTCTACTGTCCTATATTCTTAATGTCTAATGCCTATGCAAAACCCACGCAGCATTAACGCGTATTAACTATTTTTAAGAAAGTATATCTTTGGTACCAATCAACATGTACATATTATTTGACCTGTAATGTATCTTACAATTAGCGTACAAATTTAAACACCCGTTTGTTTATAGTGCCAGGAAAAAAAAAAAAAAAAAATTAATGGACTTAAATTAAAGGTTTCATAAAAAATTAATACCTAACTTAGTTTTTAATGCATGTGGATGGTTTGGGTATCATGTATAATATAATATCATTTATTTTGTTAAATAAATTTATTTATTTGTTTGTTACATTGTATAATAAACTCCTAGGGTTCTTTGTGGATTTTGCATGAGCATGTTTGGTTAGTGGGATGACTGGACCAGTCTCGACAGGCCCATGTGCCTTCTTACTGTCTCTATATTCTTAATTCTTAATTAACAATTGTATTTAATTTTGTAATAATTTGAATTTGATAGCCAACCCTAGGCTAAACATAGTAAGAGATTACGTTTTCTGTGTGGAGGTTTATTTTGATTCTTAAATAGATTTCTGTATTTAAATACAGTCTTAAATAACTGTTACTGTAATTTAGTGATAATTTAAATAAATTAAGTTTCCCAGTCATTGACTAGATATAAGCCTACTTATAATTTTTTTTTATATAGTCCTGGCCCTAGGCTAAGCTAAACCTTGGAGTATAATACTAGCCTCTTTAAGAGATAGTTTAATTTCTTTTACGCTTGCCGTGATAATTAATCTGAGTTGGAAATAATAGGAAGGTAGTAAATCTAATCAAAATTTACAGTATGTTAGCTCTGTGTGAATAACCGTGACTGTAAGAGATTGAATATGTGAATACTTAAGATGTAAGGAATAAAAAACGACTGTTTTTTTAAAAAAAAACATGTTTTTATAAAAAAAACATGATGAATAAAGTACTTTTGAATTCCTGTTTTTTTGTTTTCTAATATATATTCTTACTTTATATGTTATTTTTCTTTATTTATTAAAATATATAACTAATAAAAGAAATATAAAACAAGTTTTACCTATAAATAATAACTGAAACTAAACTGAGCTGAATAAACTTGATAAATAAAAAAAAATATCTAATTTATCAACATTTACACTCTTTACCCTTGAAATGCGTAAAACTGAAGAATTATCATGAAATGAAAATATGATCATGTGAGAAAGAGTCATTGACTATATATGTTAGATTATTTACGTTACACAAATATAAGGGAGTCATAATCAGAGGTTAATACCATAACTTTATAACTAGTATATTGATAAGGCCTTACTAAAATACTAAATTTCTAAGAACAATTCAGGCCTCATTAAATTCCCTGTTCTAACTCTTATCTGCACTGAATCCTCAGATGTGTACTAATATGCTGCATTGTTCTGTGTTTAACATCCTGATTTAATTGCAGAAATGTGTTGTTAAGAAGGAGATTGCAAGACTATGAAAATCATGCATGGATGAAAAAGAATATTTGAGTGTGTAGAAAGGAGGAAGTGTTAAAAAAAAAGTTAGTAGGGATGTTGAGGCACGGAGAGAGAGGGGTATAGGGGTAGACAGGAATAGTGATTCACCTAGGCAGGAAGATGAAGGGAAAAGGATAAAGTAGTTGATAGCTAATAGGTCTGCAGATCAAAAAATTAGAAATTAGAATAATAATTTAAAGATTAGGATCTCGAAAGTCAGTCAGCCTGTGACCCTATTGCAAGTAACAGTCGACTGCTTCCAGATGGGAGTGGATCAGAGTGCCAATGGAATGATGAGTTTTTCTTTAATAGGAAGACTGAGCATTTGCTAATGAGACTCTAATGATATCAAATCCTTGATAGGACTTTTAAAATAAAAATAAAAAGAAACTGATGACAATTATTTCACACTTATATAGTGATTGATTCATGAATAGGTATTAGAATAAGAGATTGATTCTACAAATGTTTATTCAGATGTGATTGTGCAGTGGTAACAATGATATAGGACATATAAGGTCAGAAAAATTTAATTAGCAAATAAAAGAATCGAAGAAGATGAAGATCTTTTTGCAACAGATAAGAGTTCACTTGAGTCGTAAAGGTGTTGGGCTTTTCAGCACCAGTTTGGAGACTTGTTTAGCAAAAAACTAGTAATTGACCAATTGTCCCTATTCTTACTTTTTAAAATTTTAAAAATATTAAGAGATTGAGATGTATAGTGCGTTATTCAAAAACCTTTTCTTGCAAGTTCTTATTTACTCATTGCCTTGTCTAAAATTCAATTTCTACCCTCCCTTTCTCCTTTCTTATTGACTGAATAAGTTCGTTTTATTTTCTTAATTTTCTAAATCATCTTCCCTAATAACCTGTAGCTTGAATATTTTATAACAAACTACGCTTTTCATTGATTTTATTCCTCATCTCTCTATTCCACCAAACAGGTTTTCTCTTGCCCCTAATGGGTTTATTTTTAAAACATACTTGACTGAACATTCATTAAAATCTTCTAAAATATCCCCACATGATAAACACATTTTGGTCTTTAACCTTCTTTATCCTAGTCAAGTATATATAGCCAATTATCTCGATAAATGTAAATCCGCATTTCGGAAATCTATCAGATTTTTTCTTATTACTTACTACTATTCGACGGCTAATTTGGGACCGCAGATATCACAATCTTCCATATGAAATCATCATTAGTTATAATTATGGCCCTTAACTCCTAAATTCTCCTCTAACTCTAATCTCATTACCACCATAACATTTCAACGTTAGTTAATATAAGGTCTAAATAGTTGCCATTGTGTCTTTGGCTTCAATGGACCTATTCTGCCAAAAAGTTTATCTAGTATTAATTTTATAAATACATGAACTACTAGGCTCCTAATTAGACAAGGAATTTCCACTGAATGCCAGAAAATTAAAATCTACCGTAACCATTATCTCTCTTTTCTTTATTGTGGCATCCTGTCCTCAATTCTTCACAATTTCGGCGTCTTCCTGACTCTTGGCCAGGAAGGTCCATAAAAGCCCCTATTCTATATAATTTATTAATACATAATGGAATGAATTACAACATTCAAAGTGAAGAGTGGAATTATTCATTAATACTATGATGCAATATTCGCTTTTACTATAAAGCCGCCAGCAATCCCCCACCCTTCTTTCTCTATGCTGGTATAAACTAAGTGAAAGAAAATCTTTTTATTCCTGAAAGGAGTCTCCATATAATCTTCATTAACCCATGCCTAGTGGGAAATCATGTCTAGATTTTCATTTATGGTATAACTAATCACCTCATCTTTTTATTTCAATCTATGAGCATGTTTGTTAAAAGCATTTGATACTTTATAAATATTGAACTGTATACACTAGTTTTATTTATTTACCACTATTAACAGTTTACCCAATTGCTAATTCATTCATACCCAGATTTTGGCCCATCATCCCAACTTTACCCAGTTTTGCTAAACCAAGTCTCCAACTAGTACTTGAAAAGACTAACTACTTACGACCAGTAACTCAATCTCGAAAAACACTTTATCCACGTAAATTCTCTCCACAAATCCAAAACCTAATATTTTCTTAAAAACTAATTTTCCTAACGCCTTTCATTTACACCTAAAGCCCTACTCCCATTCCTGACCTGCACCTAACTAGGTAAAATCCCAGAAATCATGCACCTTTCTTCCACTAGCTTTCATCTTCTGAATCAATCTCCTAGAATCTGCTATTAATTCTTACTGACCTCTATTCCTATATCATTTGTACCCACCTGCACAATCACATCTGATTCAACATTTGTAGAATCAATCTCTCAAACTATCCTATCACCGATATCACTCCACTCTGGTTTTTTTTAAAGGTTGTCTGATGTTCTTATTCTTTTGTAAAGTCCTATAGGTATTGTATCATAGAGTCTCCAATTAGCATTGCATCATCTTTTCTTTTAGAAAACAGCAACATTACTATTGCCTCTCTGATCCTCCTCCCCATCTGAAGACATCAATTATCCTGTTACTGCAGGTCACAGCTGACTGTTTTCGAATCCTTCATCTTTAAATTGTTATTTCTAATTTCTACAACTCTATATTCATCTGCAAACCTATTTTCAACTACATTTATTCCTTTTCCCTCTCATCTTCCTGCAAAGGCGAATCACTATTCCTGTCTACCTGTTCCCGCTCCTTCCTCGCCCTCAACATCCCTACTAACTTTTTCTTAAGTCTTAACACTTCCCTCCTTTCTCAACTCAAATACAACTTCTTCAAATTCATCATATTCTTCACCAGTCTTAGAATCTCCTCCTCAACAAACATTCCTTCTGCATTCCAAAACCAAAACAGGCAGTCCTATTCACATATTCACTCTCACAGTCCCACAGTTATTACACACAGAACATACATACTTTAAATTATTTTCAACTTTACTAACTGTTAACCTATTATTTTTCCAACTACATTTTAAAATATCATAAAAAGAAATAACCAAATAACTTAAAATATCTTTAAAACACTTAAAAATTAAACAAGCTATATTGGCTTAGCTCAGCAAAGGGAATATACAAGGCTTAGGTAGAAGTTGACTTTATCCATGCTGAAACTTAATTTTAAAATTATCACAAAACTACATATATAAAATAACTTATTTAAAGACTGATTTTATACAGAAAACTATTTATAATCCATGAACCTCCACACAGGATACAATAAATCTCTTAACTCTAGCCTATGGCTCTTCTTGATAGACAATTTATTTAATTAAATTATCACAAAAATTAAAATAAGTTATTAAAAACTGTAGTTAAACACAGAAAATCTATTTAATAAACCTGCAAACACACAGTATACAGTAAATCTCCTAAGTTGGCCTAGGTTAGGCTATCAAAGTCTGGCCTATTCCAATATTAAGTGCTTAAATTAGATTATAAAACTGAATTTTACTAAAAAATAAATACACAAATTATTAACACTACTATTTATAATACCCCCAAAAAATTAAAATTACCACAAAAATACACAATAAATACACAAATTACACAGTAAAATGGAAGAGCAATCTGAGCACAACCACATGGCACAACCTCCTCCGACGAACGAACTGTGGTCTTTATTTATTAAAATTATAAACATTTATTAAAATTATAAACATTTCATTTACAAAAATGGTTTTAAAAAATTACTTGCTTTTTTTTACGCATTTGAGTTTATTTTGAGTTAATATTTTCCAATTATAACATTAATATTATACTCTGAAAATCATAACTATTCGGCTTTTTTCCGTTCGTGTAGGACTAGGGACTAGGGATGAGAAATCACTATTGAAATCAGGGATGCCATTCTAAAAATTTAGAAAACTCAAGATTGTGTGTGTGGTCAAAAACTCAAAATACTCAAGATTTAGCAAAATATCTCAAGACCTTCATAAAGTCAATACAACTCAGTTTAGTTGAAAAATTAAAATAAATAAAGTAATACAGTATAGATATAATATATTTTAATAAATATATATATATATATAATATATAGATATATATATGTATATAGTAGTATATATATATATATTATATATATATATAATATATATAATAATATAATATATATATATATATATATATATGCAATTTGTACAAGCGTACTTTGTGCTATAAGAACGTATATGTTTGACGTAGTTTTTGTAATTAAAATTCCCTTCTGAATAGTGACCGACTTTGTGGCATATTTTGCAAATTTTGGTGTGTTGGATCTGTTTGGAAAACAAGAGGCCAATACGTTATTAAAGCCAGAAACATATTATCTCTAATCTTGGTTTAACAATATTTATAAACCAAAAAAAAATAATAAATCCATAATACATCACCAACAAACACACATTAAAAATATAATCATGAAGATAATAATATAATTAATAATAATAATAATAAATAATAATAAAATAATAATAATTAATAATAATAAATAAAATAATAAATTAATAATAATAAGCAAATTCCCTAGATACGCAGCAATATACTTTTTCAGGATACACATTTAAATAAACTTTTGGAACTACCATTATTATATGTAAGCTAACCTAGCGATAGGCCCCTAGCTCTTGTTTAATATAACGGCGAACAGATCTATGTCTATTAACGTTAAAGTTATTTGGCATATTTAAAGATTGTTCTTAGCAAATTGCATGTCATAGAATATAGGCTCACCGCAATTCTTATAATGCTCACATAGCCTAAGCTAGAAGCAACCTGGCAGACATCTACAGTATTAACAAATATTATATATTGGAAACAGCCAGCAGAAAATCATAAGAGAATACAGAATTATAACTTTTTTTTTTTTTTATTTTTTGCAGTAAATAAATATATTGTGCTTATTTTCCTCCCTATATGATAATAACCGAAAAAGATTAGACAAAGATCGGGGTCTCTCGGCTCCTATACGCCGGTGGATCCAGAACGGGACAATCCCCTCCAGATGTCCCTCGAACCCCCGCTCTCTGGGTCTTTGGTTCGGCGGATACTACCGACGGAATCCCCTCACGGGTAAATTAAAGCGTCCCCCCCTCTTCCCCCTCGCTTCCGAAGCCCCTAAGAAAAAACATTAAAATTTTCACTCCAAAAAAAACAAATTAT
>JABUQX010033498.1:5000-12500 GCA_015478945.1 Trachelipus rathkii
ATTAATTAAATTTCTATTACTTCTTCACCTATCCAGTCCTATGCAAGACTATACAATTCCCATTACTCCATGCTTCATTTTTTAAAGATATCCCTCAAAATAACTAGTTTGCTCCCGCTACGGGGGTGGCCTTGGAGGAAACTAACCTTAGACCTTTTCTCGAATTTCTAATTGGGAGATTTGAGAATGTGGTTGTTTTCAGTTCCTCAAAAACACAATTCCTTCATCTTACCTCTCGACAAAATCTTCTTCACAATTAAAACGTGTTCTTCGAAAACACACAACTCAATTATTCGTCTGCCCTTCATATTCTTGTTGTTTTTTTCTCCTGACCTTAATTGGAAGGATCACATTATTTCACTTTCCAAATAAGCTTCTCAGAGGTGGGGTGTTTTGAGGAGCATCCGGAATTTCTTCACACCACATAAGTTGCTTGCTCTTTATAGAGGTTTCGTTCGCCCATGTGTGGAGTATGCCTCACACACCTGGGATCGTTTCACTCACAAGCTCTCTTTAAAAAAATGTGGTCTAGGGCTTTTCATCTTATCAACTTTCCTGCTCTCACAAACTCTCTACAGCCTCTTTAGATTAGGTTAGGTTAGATGAGGTTAGGTTAGGTTAGGTTAGGTTAGGTTAGGTTAGGTTAGGTTAGGTTAGGTTAGGTTAGGTTAGGTTAGGTTAGGTTAGGCTAGGTTAGGTTAGGTTAGATAAGTCTGTTTCTTTATACTATCGGGACTAAAACGAAAACTACTCTTCTGAACGTTCCAGGAGCATATCTTTAATCCATAGAGAAGGAATCGTGTGAAACGTATTTCTACGCAATCTCATCCTTTCTCTGCCCTACTATCTGATTCCAGACTTAACTCCTATGCTCAATCTTGCATATTCTCTGTACTGGTAAAGCCTGGAACAAATTCCTTAATCTCTTTTTCAGCAAACATTTGACATGCACATTTTTCAAGCGCCGTTCTTGGATTAAAAGTTTAATTTCTTCTTAGTTTAATTTTCTGTTTAATATTTTTTTAAAATTGCAAAATGATATGTTGAAAACATTGTAGCACCTCTGTCTCATATTTCGAATAAAAATAATTTTAATTATAGTTTAAAATTTCAAATTTTAAAATCATGAATATTAAATGCAATTTTTTTAGTAGTTAATGTTTCTTCAAAACAAGAAACATTCTTTTCCAAAAATATAAACCACAAAACCTTCCTTGAGTGGCCGTTAGATTTTACCACACGCTTACAAATTTTCCTCCATCTTTCCTAATCTGCTTCAGGTGCTTCCCTTATAGTTTCCATCTTGTTTCCCACGTCCCACATTCGATGTCACATCGAATCATATATATGATATATATATATATATATATATATAATATATATATATTATATATTTCTGTGTTAATTACATATATATATAGTGGTTAATATATATAATATATATATATATATATGATCTGAGATTATTACTCAGACCAATTAGAAAGTAATTACTGAATGGATGATTTATTAAAAATGGTTATTCTGTGATCTAAGTTATTAAATATGCACGTGAAATAATAGTATGACAGATGATAATAATCAATTTTGTAAACACAATTGGAATAAAGTACTTAATTATTTAATAGACAAAGTTAATTTGATATAATAATGACACGGCAATCTGCCGGCTTAGTTGGCCCTATGCTATCTGACTAATACGTCTGCCTCTTTCGGCGTCTAAAATCACAATCCCGTCTTCGGCTGGGGCCTCTTAAGGCGGCTTCCACAAGCTCTCCCCAAACCGTTACAAGTTTGAATCTTTAACCCTAAAATGTTGGCATTGTTAGGCATTCGTATGCCTCCAGTATTTTTCCACTTGTAATTCAAGGAGTTTGAGAGCTTCGTTCCCCCACTTATATAGGGGAAATACAGCACCTAGGTGCCCCGCCCTCTCTCCTTAGTTTTGCATCTGGTAAACGAACGTTTACCTGATCAAAGTGGTGTCCCTGGAGTATAGCTCAAACAAATTGTAACAGCAAATGGAAGAGAGCTTCCATTTGAGATAATTGCAATATGTTTGATAGTTAGCCACACAGAATGCCTTTCTTAATTCTATTACAAACAATCTCAAGGATAGAGGAAGGAAGATAGGTGGAAAACTACTTGAGGAGGGTAAATTACAACTACTAAATATTATTATTCAATATTTTGGGTACTCAATCTTTGCACTCGCAAAATTTCTAATTACATAACCTTTGACCGCATTACCTGTAAAAGAAAAGATTAGTACGATGTTGTCTACATATGATTTCTTTCTCTCACATTTTTATTATATTTATTTTTCTGCTATTTTCTACTCTGATCGGCCTCCGCTAAATGGTAATAGATCTTTATGTTTCTTAAATTCTCCGCTACAGGCTGACCATTTTTTAAGATATAAACCGTATTATTAGTGAAGCGCAATACCTTATAGGGCCCCTGGTACTTTGATTCTAGCTTGCCTAAATTATATTGTTTGTTTCTTACAAGAACTAGCTTTGCTTCCTTCAAATTTTTAGGAACGAACACGGATCGGTTCTTCAAAGTGGCTCTCGGTGCCAACGGCTGAGCAAACAACCCTGCTAACTTGTTTAAATATTTATCATAACACATAGCTTCTCCAGGTCTCTCTGCCTCTACTAATCTCCCCGGTATATTCACGTTTTGGCCAAAAAGCACCTGAGAAGCTGTGATACCATTTTCTGTCAAAGGCGCCGTTCTTATTGCAAAAAGCGCAAACGGTAGGACTGATACCCAATCGTGATGTTTGAACTCGTTTTCGCTTAACATGCAACGAAGGCTGGCTAATAAAATTCTATGGCGGTTTTCAAGATTTCCGTTGGCTTGAGGACTTCCCACTGTGGTGCAAATATGTTCTGCACCAATCATCTTACAGACCTCTTCAAACAGATGGGCTTTAAAGCACCCTCCATTGTCACTGAGGATTTTGTCCGGTACTCCCGTAAACGGCAGAATCTCATACAATAATACTTTAATTACGCTCTCAGCATTCATCTCCTTTAAAGGAATAGCAAAAAGATAACTACTATACCTATCAATGGCAGTAAACAAATATTTATAACCTCTGCAGCTGCTCATTTTTAATATGTCAATCTGTAACATCTCAAACTTATAGGTCACCTCTTTGAACTGGCCATAATTAGGACTAATAGTGCGTGCGCTTTTGCTTATTTGGCATTCATTACAAGCCCTAACTATCTCCTTAATTCGTGTGTGCATTCTTTCAAATACAAACTCTGCCTTTACTGCAATTTCCGTTCTCTTAACCCCTAAGTGGCCTTGCAAGTGCAACGTCCTTACCACTTCCGGTATGCAGGTCTCGGGCAAAATGACACGAGAATACCCCAGTGATACGTCCACATAAAGCTTTAGACTTTCTTTATTAAACCAAAATTTTTGTTCCACCATTTTCAACCCACTTTTTTCTCGGTTATTGATTAATGACTTTATAAATGTATCTTCTTTTTGCTTTTCGCTTATGTTTTTGTAGTCAATACTCTTTAAGAATCTATCTATAACTAACTTATTTCGTTTATTGCATTCTGATATCAAATTCACGGTTAATTCTTCTAATATTTCTCTATTCTCTCTTTTATCATCATTTTCCTTTTCTCTTTCGTACCTGGATAGTAAATTCCTTTCTAGGGCGACACGTGTCTCGGGTAACATATGCGGTTGGTTAAAGGTCTGCGTGGGTTGTATACTATTTTCTACAACTTTACGGCAACTATTTTTATGGCCTTCCCTTATAGTATTATTTGTAAAATTTAAATGGCCTATGAATACACCTTTGTCGAGTGTTTCTTCACTCTCTTTTTTGTTTGTTTTGTTCGTACGCTATTTGGAAATTTGGATTATTTTTAATGATATATTCCCTTAACGGATTGTACTTTATACTAATTAATTTGAAAATAACATTATAAGAGCTTAATAAAGTAAGTTGACGGACTTGTTTTGCGTTTTGATTTAATACATCATTTGTTTTGTTATATAAGGTGATTAATTCTTTCAAATGAGTATATATCGTTATTTTCCTCCCACTCAGTAGGTACCCGAACTTGTTAAACATTTTGTTTAGTATTAATAGTTGTTTATTTATCTCATCATATCTTTTTTCAATAGCCGACTGGGTTGAGGAGAAGAAAGCGTAGGGTCGGCTTGCTTGGTCGTCCCCCAGAATAACGCCTGATAAAGCATTTGACGAGGCATGAATGAATATTTTTATGGGCGTTGAAGTGCCGGGGTAGGCTAATAGGCATGAATTTTTTATAGCGTTTTGAACAGCGCTAAAAGCCTTCTCAGACCTCTCGTTCCACAGTATTCTTTTTCTGGAATAAGATTTTCCTTTTAAATAGTCCGTTAATGGACCCATTAAGTCTGCTAAGCACGGGAGCATTATTCTATAAAACGAAAGTTTTCCAATTAAACCCCTCATCTCCCTAATAGTATGCGGTTTTTTATAAGTTACTATCTCTGCAACTTTCTCTGGATTCGCTCTAACCCCTTCAGCGCTTATTATGAAGCCTAAATATTCTAATTCAGATACTCCAAATCTGCTCTTTTTTTCATTAACACTGATAAATAAATAATTTAATCTTTTTAAAACAGTTTCAACAAGTCTTTCATGCTCTTCAGCGGTTTCTGTGAACAGTAAAATATCGTCAATATATACGTGACAGTTTTTTAAGTCAGACAATAATATATTTACCACTCTTTGAAATGCTGCAGGTGATTTATAAAGCCCATTGGCAGAGAGGTGTATAAGAACGTTCCCAGATTACTCGTGATTGCAAAGTACTTTTGGCAATCAGGATGCAAAGGTAAATTGTAAAAGATATTCGTTAAATCTATTTTAGAGAAATACTTAGCACCTTTGAGTGCGAAAATTGCATCGTAAATATTTGGAAGACCGAATATATCCACCTCTGTTCTTTTATTAAGCTCCCTAAAATCTGTCACTAGTCTAACTCTCCCCCCTCCTTTATCCAAAACACTAAACGGCGCTGACCAGGTGGTACTTGCACGCTTTAAAACCCCGGCCGCTACTAATTGGTTTAATTCCTTTTTTGTTGCTTCATACAGTTTATGCGGGACCCTTCTTCCAGGTAACCTTATAGGCGAGCCTTTTATGGTCGGCTTGTATGGGTATGCACAGGCCAACTCCCTCAATATCCTTTCGGGTATATCTCCCACTTTTTTCCCTCCCCCCAATTCTGTCTCCAGTTCACCTCCTTCTCTCGTATCCCCTATTTCTTGTCCCCCATACTTAGAAAATATTTCATCCCATTTTTTTCGTTGGTTTATCTTTATATGAATATTCTCTTCTAAATAGGGATTTAAGAACAATGTTTTATATTTATATAAAAATGTCATTAAGAGGAAAGAGCGGACTAAAAGGCAAAGGTGGGTGAGTTTTAGGAGAGTCATGCAAAAGATCATGAGAGAGAGAGCAGTTATTTTTAAAGAGGATATAGAATGATCGGGCCTTAATAATACGGTATGATTGGTATTTGGGTCCATTAATACATCGTTCTTAAAATCTATCCCAAACCCAAAATGTTTCAAAAAAGTGATACCTATTATGTTTAGTTTTACATCGGCAATATAAAATTTGTGAGTATATATTTTATTCAATCCTATGTCTAAATTTACATTAATATAGTCATAAACATTGATTTTTGTGCCATTGGCTGCTAAGATATGCTCTAGTGGCCGCTTAGACCTATGAATGGGGCTAGCCCCTATCAGGTCGATTTCCGAGCCGGAATCTAAAATGTAAAATTTATTATCAATTCTATTCAATACTTTATATAATTTAGAGCCACCTACATCACCTTTAGAGAGAGGAGTGTTATTAGTTCTTTCTTGAACGGCTAAGATGATTGGTTCTCTGCACAAATTAGAATTCAAACATATACCACCCGTCTCTCTAAAAGCTTCGCATTCTGAGCTCGATGATAATACCTTCCGATCATTCTCATATCCATTACTCAAATAATTATTAAAGAAAGTATAACCGACATGCATATTAGAATTATAATTACATAATACCTGATTATTAATCTCACTCATATTTTTATTATTTAATATATGGGCTATGGCAATTTTGTCCTTTTTTATTTCATTTTCAATATCAGTTTCGCTTATATGGCAATCGCTTTCGGGTTTTTTAACCTCACAGGTATTAACAATAGAAACATTTTTGTTATTTATATTACATGGAATTTCATTATTATATAACATTTCATTTTTATTATTAACATAATTAAAGTTTATTATTATTATTATTATTATTATTATTATTATTATTATTATTATTATTATTATTATTATTATTATTATTATTATTATTATTATTATTATTATTATTATTATTATTATTATTATTATTATATTTATTATTATTATTATTATGAGATTTTAATTTGCCATAGCTTGTTTCAGTATTAAATTTGAAAATCTTAACATGATTATTAAAAGATACAGTTTTACCTCGATCTATTTTCTTGTCGCGGCCATCTGGATGAGAGGATGACCTAGATTTCAGTTTCCCGGAGTGGTGGAGTGATGGGGGTTGGCAGCAGCCCCCCCCCCCTCGTGAGGGTATACTAGAGTATAAAGAGGACATTCCTCACTTTCACATTTGTATGCTTTTAACCAATGCTTCTTATGATAGAAACAGACATTATTATAGGCATCATTATTCTGTTGGGAGGCATAGTTCTCATACCTTCGCCGAGGTTGGCTTCTGCCCCTCCTTGAATTTGGATGCCAGCTGTCTGAAGATGGCTGCCAGCCAGTAGAAGGTGGCTGTCTCTGCGCCAGCTGGCTGAGCGACTCGGCCACGCTCTTGGCTGTGTCCAATATGTTTTGAAGCTGAGTCAGAATCTTCTGCTGAGTCTCCGACTCTTCCTTTCTAGAGTCGCGATCATGTGTGTAACTTCACGAGCGGTTATAATGGTTCGAATTTGTTTCTTCTGAAAGCTGATTCACATTTCCCCAGTATGGGGGATCTCTCCCATATTGGGGCATCGGTTGGAAATTTTTATGTACAAAGTTCTTGAAAAGATCGTCGGCCACCAACACCAGTTTATTGATGTCATTATCTTGCGCTAAGGAATAGAGGCTCATCTGGACCTGGGTAGGCATCTCATTCAAGAAGAGCTCTTGTGCAAATTTCGGATTGTTTTCTACGAGTAAATCAAAGTTCTTTCTACCTAACACTTCCTTCACACGATTGAGATAATGACTTGGCAATTCTGTTTTTTCCATCCCCTTTTTGAAGACATCCCGCACTCTCTGTTTCAGTGCCGGTAAGTATGTCTCTTCTATCCTGTTCATTAATTCTTCATAAGCATTTTCGCGCAATGGGAATTGTAATGTAGAAACAAGACTGTTTGGGAGAATTGAGGCTAAAAGTCGGACTTTCTCAGAACCCTCATTTATTCCGTTAAGTTT
>JABUQX010033498.1:20000-32500 GCA_015478945.1 Trachelipus rathkii
AAAAACCCGAAAGAGATTGCCATATAAGCGAAATTGAAATTGAAAATGAAATAAAAAAGGACAAAATTGCCATAGCCCATATATTAAACAATAAAAATATGAGTGAGATTAATAATCCGGTATTATGTAATTATAATTCTAATATGCATGTCGGTTATACTTTCTTTAATAATTCTTTGAGTATTGGATATGAGAATGATCGGAAGGTATTATCATCGAGCTCAGAATGCGAAGCTTTTAGAGAGACGGGTGGTATATGTTTGAATTCTAATTTGTGCAGAGAACCAATTATCTCAGCCGTCCAAGAAAGAACAAATAACACTCCTCTCTCTAAAGGTGATGTAGCTGGCTCTAAATTATATAAAGTATTGAATAGAATTGATAATAAATTTTACATTTTAGATTCCGGCTCGGAAATCGACCTGATCGGGGCTAGCCCCATTCATAGATCGAAACGGCCACTAGGGCATATTTTAGCTGCCAATGGCACCAAAATCAATGTTTATGACTATATTAATGTAAATTTAGACATAGGATTGAATAAAATATATACTCACAAATTTTATATAGCAGATGTAAAACTAAACATAATAGGTATCACTTTTTTGAAACATTTTGGGTTTGGGATAGATTTTAAGAACGATGTATTAATTGACCCAAATACCAATCATACCGTATTATTAAGGCCCGATCATTCTATATCCTCTTTAAAAATAACTGCTCTCTCTCATGATCTTTTGCATGACTCTCCTAAAACTCACCCACCTTTGCCTTTTAGTCCGCTCTTTCCTCTTAATGACATTTTATATAAGTATAAAACATTGTTCTTAAACCCATATTTAGAGGAGAATGTTCATTTAAAGATAAAACAACGAAAAAAATGGAATGAAATATTTTCTAAGTATGGGGGACAAGAAATGGGGGATACAAGAGAAGGAGGTGAACTGGAGACAGAATTGGGGGGAGGGAAAAAAGTGGGAGATATACCCGAAAGGATATTGAGGGAGTTGGCGCGTGCATACCCATACAAGCCGACCATAAAAGGCTCGCCTATAAGGTTACCTGGAAGAAGGGTCCCGCATAAACTGTATGAAGCAACAAAAAAGGAATTAAACCAATTAGTAGCGGCCGGGGTTTTAAAGCGTGCAAGTACCACCTGGTCAGCGCCGTTTAGTGTTTTGGATAAAGGAGGGGGAGAGTTAGACTAGTGACAGATTTTAGAGAGCTTAATAAAAGAACAGAGGTGGATATATTCGGTCTTCCAAATATTTACGATGCAATTTTCGCACTCAAAGGTGCTAAGTATTTCTCTAAAATAGATTTAACGAACAGCTTTTACAATTTGCCTTTACATCCTGATTGCCAGAAGTACTTTGCAATCACGAGTAATCTGGGAACGTTCTTATACACCTCTCTGCCAATGGGCTTTATAAACTCACCTGCAGCATTTCAAAGAATGGTAAATATATTATTGTCTGACTTAAAAAACTGTCACGTATATATTGACGATATTTTACTGTTCACAGAAACCGCTGAAGAGCATGAAAGACTTGTTGAAACTGTTTTAAAAAGATTAAATTATTTATTTATCAGTGTTAATGAAAAAAAGAGCAGATTTGGAGTATCTGAATTAGAATATTTAGGCTTCATAATAAGCGCTGAAGGGGTTAGAGCGAATCCAGAGAAAGTTGCAGAGATAGTAACTTATAAAAAACCGCATACTATTAGGGAGATGAGGGGGTTAATTGGAAAACTTTCGTTTTATAGAATAATGCTCCCGTGCTTAGCAGATTTAATGGTCCATTAACAGACTATTTAAAAGGAAAATCTTATTCCAGAAAAAGAATACTGTGGAACGAGAGGTCTGAGAAGGCTTTTAGCGCTGTTCAAAACGCTATAAAAAATTCATGCCTATTAGCCTACCCCGGCACTTCAACCCCCATAAAAATATTCATCCATGCCTCGTCAAATGCTTTATCAGGCGTTATTCTGGGGGACGACCAAGAAAGCCGACCCTACGCTTTCTTCTCCTCAACCCAGTCGGCTATTGAAAAAAGATATGATGATATAAGTAAACAATTATTAATACTTACCAAAATGTTTAACAAATTCGGGTACCTACTGAGTGGGAGGAAAATAACGATATATACTCATTTGAAAGAATTAATCACCTTATATAACAAAACAAATGATGTATTAAACCAAAACGCCAAACAAGTCCGTCAATTAAATTTACTAAGCTCTTATAATGTAATTTTCAAATTAATTAGTATAAAGTACAATCCGTTAAGGGAATATATCATTAAAAATAATTCCAATTTTCAAGTAGCGAACGAACAAACAAACAAAAAAGAGAGTGAAAAAACACTCGAAAATAGTTCATTCATAGGCCATTTAAATTCTACAAATATTACTATAAGGGAAGGCCATAAAAATAGTTGTCGTAAAGTTGTAGAAAATAGTATACAAACCACGCAGACCTTTAACCAACCGCAGATGTTACCCGAGACACGTGTCGTGGCAGAACGGAATTTACTAGCCAGGTACGAAAGAGAAAAGGAAAATGATGATAAAAGAGAGAATAGAGAAATATTGGAAGAATTAACAGTAAATTTGATATCAGAATGCAATAAACGAAATAAGTTAGTTATAGATAGATTCTTAAAGAGTATTGACTACAAAAACATAAGCGAAAAGCAAAAAGAAGATACATTTATAAAGTCATTAATCAATAACCGAGAAAAAAGTGGGTTGAAAATGGTGGAACAAAATTTTTGGTTTAATAAAGAAAGTCTAAAGCTTTATGTGGACGTATCACTGGGGTATTCTCGTGTCATCTTGCCCGAGACCTGCATACCGGAAGTGGTAAGGACGTTGCACTTGCAAGGCCACTTAGGGGTTAAGAGAACGGAAATTGCAGTGAAGGCAGAGTTTGTATTTGAAAGAATGCACACACGAATTAAGGAGATAGTCAGGGCTTGTAATGAATGTCAAATAAGCAAAAGCGCACGCACTATTAGTCCTAATTATGGCCAGTTCAAAGAGGTGACCTATAAGTTTGAGATGTTACAGATTGACATATTAAAAATGAGCAGCTGCAGAGGTTATAAATATTTGTTTACTGCCATTGATAGGTATAGTAGTTATCTTTTTGCTATTCCTTTAAAGGAGATGAATGCTGAGAGCGTAATTAAAGTCTTATTGTATGAGATTCTCCCGTTTACTGGAGTGCCGGACAAAATCCTCAGTGACAATGGCGGGTGCTTTAAAGCCCATCTGTTTGAAGAGGTCTGTAAGATGATTGGTGCAGAACATATCTGCACCACAGTGGGAAGTCCTCAAGCCAACGGAAATCTTGAAAACCGCCATAGAATTTTATTAGCCAGCCTGCGTTGCATGTTAAGCGAAAACGAGTTCAAACAGCACGATTGGGTATCAGTCCTACCGTTTGCGCTTTTTGCAATAAGAACGGCGCCTTTGACAGAAAATGGTATCACAGCTTCTCAGGTGCTTTTTGGCCAAAACGTGAATATACCGGGGAGATTAGTAGAGGCAGAGAGACCTGGAGAAGCTATGTGTTATGATAAATATTTAAACAAGTTAGCAGGGTTGTTTGCTCAGCCGTTGGCACCGAGAGCCACTTTGAAGAACCGATCCGTGTTCGTTCCCAAAAATTTGAAGGAAGCCAAGCTAGTCCTTGTAAGAAACAAGCAATATAATTTAGGCAAGCTCGAACAAAAGTACCAGGGGCCCTATAAGGTATTGCGCTTCACTAATAATACGGTTTATATCTTAAAAAATGGTCAGCCTGTAGCGGAGAATTTAAGAAACATAAAGATCTATTACCATTTAGCGGAGGCCGATCAGAGTAGAAAATAACAGAAAAATAAATATAATAAAAATGTGAGAGAAAGAAATCATATGTAGACAACATCGTACTAATCTTTTCTTTTACAGGTAATGCGGTCAAAGGTTATGTAATTAGAAATTTTGCGAGTGCAAAGATTGAGTACCAAATATTGTATAATAATATTTAGTAGTTGTAATTTACCCTCCTCAAGTAGTTTTCCACCTATCTTCCTTCCTCTATCCTTGAGATTGTTTGTAATAGAATTAAGAAAGGCATTCTGTGTGGCTAACTATCAAACATATTGCAATTATCTCAAATGGAAGCTCTCTTCCATTTGCTGTTACAATTTGTTTGAGCTATACTCCAGGGACACCACTTTGATCAGGTAAACGTTCGTTTACCAGATGCAAAACTAAGGAGAGAGGGCGGGGCACCTAGGTGCTGTATTTCCCCTATATAAGTGGGGGAATAAAAGCTCTCAAACTCCTTGAATTACAAGTGGAAAAATACTGGAGGCATACGAATGCCTAACAATGCCAACATTTTAGGGTTAAAGATTCAAACTTGTAACGGTTTGGGGAGAGCTTGTGGAAGCCGCCTTAAGAGGCCCCAGCCGAAGACGGGATTGTGATTTTAGACGCCGAAAGAGGCAGACGTATTAGTCAGATAGCATAGGGCCAACTAAGCCGGTAGATTGCCGTGCCATTATTATATCAAATTAACTTTGTCTATTAAATAATTAAGTACTTTATTCCAATTGTGTTTACAAAATTGATTATTATCATCTGTCATACTATTATTTCACGTGCATATTTAATAAACTTAGATCACAGAATAACCATTTTTAATAAATCATCCATTCAGTAATTACTTTCTAATTGGTCTGAGTAATAATCTCAGATCATAATATGATATATATTATTATATATATATATATATATATATATTAATTATATATATATAATATATATATATTATATATATATATATATATATATATATATTATATATATATATGACTCGACTGACATCGAATGTGGACGTGGTGAAAACAAGATGGGAAACTGTTAAGAGAAGCACCAGAAGCAGATAGGAAAGATGGAGGAAAATTTGTAAGCGTTGTTGTAAAATCTAACTGTCACTCAAGAAGGGTTTTGTAGTTTATATTTTTGGAAAAGAATGTTTCTTGGTTTGAAGAAACATTAACTACTAAAAAAATTGCATTTAACTATTCATGATTTTAAAAATTTGAAATTTTATAACTTAATAATAAAATTAATTTTTCATTTGAAATATGAGACAAAGGTGTTACAATGTTTTCAGCATATCATTTTGTAATTTTAAAAAAATATTAAACAGAAAATTAAACTAAGAAGAAATTTTAAACTTTAAATTCCAGAACGGCGTTTGAAAATGTGCATGTCAAAGGTTGCTTGAAAAAGAGATTAAGGAAATTTGTTCCAGGCTTTACCAGTAGAGAGTATATGCAAGATTGAGCATAGGAGTTAAGTCTGGAATCAGATAGTAGGGCAGAGAAAGGATGAGATTGCGTAGAAATACGTTCACACGATTCCTTCTCTATGGATTAAAGATATGCGCCTGGAACGTTCAGAAGAGTAGTTTTCGTTTTAGTCCCGATAGTATAAAGAAACAGACTTATCTAACCTAACCTAACCTAGCCTAACCTAACCTAACCTAGCCCTAAAAATTTAACTAACCTAACCTAACCTAACCTAACCTAACCTAACCTAACCTAACCTAACCTAACCTAACCTAACCTAAAGAGGCTGTAGAGAGTTTGTGAGAGCAGGAAAGTTGATAATATGAAAAGTCCTAGACCACATTTTTTTAAAGAGAGCTTGTGAGTGAAACGATCCCAGGTGTGTGAGGCATACTCCACACACGGGCGAACGAAACCTCTATAAAGAGCAAGCAACTTATGTGGTGTGAAGAAATTCCGGATGCTCCTCAAAACACCCCACCTCTGAGAAGCTTATTTGGAAAGTGAAATAATGTGATCCTTCCAATTAAGGTCAGGAGAAAAAAACAACAAGAATATGAAGGGCAGACGAATAATTGAGTTGTGTGTTTTCGAAGAACACGTTGTAATTGTGAAGAAGATTTTGTCGAGAGGTAAGATGAAGGAATTGTGTTTTTGAGGAACTGAAAACAACCATATTCTCAAATCCCCAATTAGAAATTCGAGAAAAGTCTAAGGTTAGTTTCTCCAAGGCCACCCCCCTAGCGGGAGCAACTAGTTATTTTGAGGGATATCTTTAAAAATGAAATGAGTAATGAATTGTATAGTCGTCGGCATAGGACTGGATAGGTGAAGAAGTAATAGAAATTTAATTAATGAAAACCACAATAAGAGTTGAGGATTTGACAGACCCCAGAGGAACATCAATATTTATAGATTTTAAGGTTGAACGGTGGCCATCAACAGCTGCTGATATAGAACGACCGGAAAGGGTATCAGTGAAAATGCTACAAGGAGATAAGAGAAAAGTTATGAAACAAAGCTTAATGCCAGATTCTATTTAAGCCGTCCGATATGTTTGTCGCAAGAGCAAAAGATTCACCCAAATGCCGAATAACAGAGAACCAAGAATCTAAGTAATGAAAATGAGGATTACCAGTTGAACGTTTCTTACGAAAGCCATACTGGCGATCAAAGACAAGATTTGAAGAACAGAGATGCTTCCCAGTCTTCCTTTATTAAGAACAGATTCGAAAACTTTAGGAAAATCGGAGGTTAAAGCGATACAGCGAAAGTGTGCGAGTTGAGAGAAGGTTCCCTTTTTATTCGATATAGGCGGAATGAACGAACCTTACCAGTAGGAAGGGAAGGATAAAGCGGATAGACAGACAAGAAATAGTTTACCAAAGCAGATGCAAGTACGGAAATACAAGTTTTGAGAACGACAGTGTTAGTGTTGTTAATCTTAGAGAGAGAGAGAGAGAGAGAGAAAGAGGAGAGAGAGAGAGAGAGAGAGAGAGAGAGAGAGAGAGAGAGAGAGAGAGAGAGAGAGAGAGAGAGAGAGAGAAGGCGAGAGGAGAGAGAGAGAGAGAATACTGTACGAAGAAAATTGCAATGTAAGGCTTAAAGGTTTCGGCGGCGGGGGTAAGAGAAGGAGAAATAGATCTAGAATCGTCTACGGTGGAATTAGAGGCAAAGGTTTGAGGGAGAGTTTAGTTTTAGCGGAAGGTAAAAGAAATGAAAAAAAGCAAATTAAGAGGTAGCATTCTTTTGTAAAATATAATATATAATATATATATTATTTATATATATATATATATATATATATATATATATAATAATATATATATATTACTACTTATATATTTATATATATATATATATATATATATATATATTATTTAATATAATATATTATAATATGCAGGCGCGGCTTTACGGGGGAAACACAGGAGGCGGGCCTCCTCTAAAAAAAATAAAAGCAACTAATGTAATAAAATAATTAACAATTTACTATTTATTATCTATTAAAATAATGTTTAAAATGTTAAACAAGAACGCTAATTTTACATTAAGATCATGTTATTCTACTTGCGAAACATTAATTTTTCCATAGGATCATTGACTGGAGGAATTTTGATTTGTGCCTCCAAGAGAGCTTAATTATAATGCTTTAAAAACACTGGTTGTCATGGCAACGTAAAAGAAACCTTATTCTTATTTTGTCTATTTTGAGGATTTTTCCGCAAGGCCTCCTCTCGAAATTGGCAACACTTATAAATAGAGTTGCCAGTTTTATTTAATATATATATATAATTATATATATATATATTATATATATATATATATATATATATATATATATAATATATATATATATATATATATATATATATATATATATATATATATATATTATATTGAGAGAGAGAGAGAGAGAGAAGAGAAGAGAGAGAGAGGAGAGAGAGAGAGAGAGAGAAAGAGAGAGTTATACTTAAATTTACTATATTTTTTGTTAATAATTTTTAGTTGTAATTTTGAATCTTTTAATAATAACCTTTTCTGTGTAAACTTAGCAAAATTTTCAAATGGAGAAGGAGGAAAAAAAAATAAACCTTTAATTTTCGAATATATAATAGAACACGAAATATATATTATTTACCCAGTTTGCTTATGTTCATACTTAAATAAAATAAAATGAATTAATCCTTTAAAAAAATTTTACAACCTTTATACAACAGGAAATCATAAACATTTTTGCTACGAAAATGCAGGACACGCGGGGCCTTGGAGGCAAAGTTTCTTTTTTAAAGGACTTCTACGGATGCAAAGTTCTAAATTATATTATCAAACTCAGTTAAAAAAAGAAAAAGCACATTATTATATCCAGCATCTAGTTCATTAATTTCATTTATTTATTTATTTTATTTATTATAATTACAAATAATTATTTTAAAATATTTGAAGTATCCATTCCTACAGTTTCTCTTTTAGCATATAATTGTTTTTATGGGTATCTAAAGCAGTTTTCGTTTTTGCAGATATTAGAATTTAAATATATGAATTATTTTTATCCGAAATGTGCATTAAGAACAAGTAAATGTTTATTTTAATTTTTTCTTAAATTAAACGAGTGTTTTTTTAGATTTTAGATTCTTAGACAGGAAAAAAAAACAACTTGTAAAAAAAATTAAATTCACGAATATGTATTGTATACCGTCTTGAAATTTTGCTTTCTCTGCCGTATTTTTGGAGAGGTACGAGCCGTTACAATTTATAATTGATTAAAAATAGGGTTATTCAATGGCGATGATGCTTACACTTTTTATTTAAATTTTACATAATCTTTCATTTATACAATGTAATGTATTCTTTCAGATGACCTATTTTCACAAAAAAATAAGAGAATTTTTTTATCATAACTGCAAAATTTGAAGAATATCGTTTATTTCTATAATAATAACTCGTGCTAAGCACGAGTAGCACGAGTGTAGGAGTCGCCTCTGATATATATATATTATATATAATATAATATATAATATATAATATATTATATATTAAATATAATATATAGGTATATTATATATATATATATATATATATATATTATATATATATATATATATAAAGGCCAGTAGCCAGAATTTTTTTTTGAATTGGATTGATTTAGATTATATATATATATATATATATATATATATAAATATATATATATATATATATATATATATATATATATATATATATATATATTATATATATATATTATATATATATATATATATATATATATATATATATATATATATATATATAATATTATCTTCAATAAAAGAGAATAAAATAATCTAAACATTGATAGCAATTTTACAATTCAAAAAAATATCATTTTATTTATGTAAAAAATTATTCAAATTTATCTTTTAACAACAAAATGATTGATAACTTCCTCCCTTTATATTGTGTAACTATGATGAACACTCATTAAAGCTAGTTCTGTTATAATTTTTTTTCCTGAAGAATTTGAAAAATGTGTGTTTCGAGACTTTTCACGAATAGAAAAATATTTTTTTTTCCGATTGCAGGTTTGAAAATGGAGGTATAATGCTAAAATCGGTTAACAGTCCAAATGTGATTCTACCAGGGATGACAAGAAAAAAATCAAATGAAAAAATCAACTGATTTTTTTTATTTTTTTTCATTTTTTTATGCTTTTTTTTAATTTTTTTTTTTTTTAATATTTAAGTGATTTAACTTCAATAGAAATAAAAAAATAAAATTAACTATTTATATATATATATATATATATATATATATATATATATATATACTATATATATATATATATATAAAAAATATATATATTATATATATAATATATATTATATATATATATATTATATATATATTATATTTACAGTATATATATATATATTATATATATATATCTATATTATATATAATATATATATATAATATATATATATAATATATAATATATATATATATATTAATATATATTTATATATATATATATATATACTATATATATATATATAATATATATATATATAAATATGTGCATATATGCCTTAAATATTCTTATCTATTTATATCTCTTTTTATATATATATATATTATATATATATTATAATATATATATATAAATATATATATATATAATATATAATATATATAATATATATATAAATGTGGGCATTAACGAGTTAAAGCGTATCCGTTAATTAACTCTTTAATTTTTGGTTAACTTTTAACGCTTTCGTTAATTTCGAAAAAAAATAACGGTCTATTAACGAGTTAAAATTTTCCCCTACATCCGTTAACCGTTAACTTAATTTACGAGTTTATTAAATATTTTCTTATCAGATTTTAAATTGTATTAGATTCGATTTCGATAAGAGATAAACTTTTTTTTTTTTTCAAAATTTCCTAAACGCTCCTCTCAATGGCTCAAAATGTTTTTATATTTACTCGGTTTTTATCCAGTTTAGTAATGTTTAACACAGGGTTGGAAAAAGCCCGAGTTTTGAGGAATGTGCTTACGTGGCTGACAACACCCTCGTTCAACTATATTCTCTATGTCTTAATACTAGCACTTTCCCTCAGTGTTGGAAGCACGCACATGTCCAACCTATTCCGAAAAAAGGAAGCCGCTCTGATCCTTCTAACTATCGCCCTATAGCTCTCACTTGTATTCTATCTAAGATCTTTGAAACCCTTCTCAACTCTCACTTCTTAGACCATCTGGAATCTCATTCTCTTCTTTCCGATCGCTAGTACGGCTTTTGGTGTTCAAAGTCTACTGCGAATCTTTTCCTATTTAATCCGATTTATGATTTTATCCGCTCTTAGATTACTGGCAGATTTATCCAAAGCATTTGAACCAGGTAATGGCACGCATCAATTGCTCTCCAAGCTCCCCTCCTTTCCTCCTCTCTTTGCTACTTATGTCTAGCTTTCTTTCAAGTCGCTAAACATCGGCTATGTTGATGAGCGACTTCTTCTTCTTTTTCTGTCAATAGTTGGTGTTCCTCAGGGTTCTGTTTATCTCCTCTTTATTTCTTGCTTTTTCATTAATGATCTCCCCGTCTGAACCAGGCAACTCTTCTCGACTCATCATGCCAATGACTGACCCTTCCATTCTTTCAACTTCTCAATTCTGCTCCTTCTTTCACTTCTAGAATTGCCTCTCTTCTTAATCTTTAAGATTCTATTCTCGCTGATCTGGATAGTATTTCCGATTGGGGTCGTCTCAACCTTATGCAATTCAATTCTTTAAAAACCCAACTTCTAGAAATCTCCCTCTCTAAAATATCTTCTAAATTTCCTATCTCTTTTGACGTTCTTCTTTTTGTCTCTGCGTCCCTTTATATAAACATCCTGGCCTAACATAAAAAAAATGTCATGGAAACCTCACATCACAACAACGGTTGCTGGGGCGGCCTCAAAGAAACTAGGAGTTCTGTTTAGACTGCAAGACTTTTTTTCCTCTTCTCAGTTACTCCAGCTATACAAGGGTCTAATCCGGCATTGTATAGACTCTATAGAGTACTGTTCTCATAACTCTGGGGGGCTCCTGGTTTCCACCCGGCTTTTGGACAGGGTGAGTCAAAAGCAAACAGGCTTGATAACTGTTAGTACTTTCCAGTTCAACTTGAACCTCTATCTCGCGGCACGAATGTGGTGCTTTATCTTTTTTCTATAGGTATCGCAGCGGCAGGTGTTCGAGGGAACTTACCACCTCGCGTACCACACCTTTACGACGCCCTAGGAGCACAGGGGTGCTGTATCTGCCGCACGAGTTTTGTGTAGATATTGGTAACTCCAGGCTAGTTTGCTGCGGTGTTTTCCTTTTTTCCTTCCACCACTGTCTGTGGAACTCTCTTCCATCTTCTTTGTTTCCTGCTGAATTAATCTCCCTCACTTTAAAAGCCTGCGTCTGTGCTCATCCTGCGTATATTTTGCGCTAGCGGATGAAATTTTGGCGTGCAACATCCCCCCTCCTTGAATAGGGCTCTGCCCGTGAGTGGGTGGTGATAAACTGTAAAAAAAAAAAAACAAAAAAAAAAAAAATAAAAAAAAAAAAAAAAAAAATGAAGACCATCTACGTTAACGATTAACGTTAACTTCCGCTACATTCTTTACCGATAAACGCTTTAATGATTAACACCGTTAATTTTTTTTGTTAACGATTAAGAATTAACGACGTTAACTTTCTCATTAACGGTGCCCACATTTGTATATATATATATATATATATATATTATATATATACATACCTTTTCATATTGTATATATATATATATATATATATTATATATATATATATATATATATAATATATATATAAATATATATATATTTATATATATATATTTTATGAAGTTTTTAATATATTTTAATTGAATGGGAGTCTCGATAGGCCCATCTGCCAGCTGTGTCGCCTAGGCTCTATTTTATGAATGTTTATAGTTAACCAAAGTAAAATTGAGTATAAACACAAATATTTTTTATTTCACATTTACTTACCCTTCCTGATTTTCCATTTTGATTTTTATAGAATGAATAAATCACTTAAAAAATTATACTATATCGAACTTAAAAAAAAGTTTTTTTCAAATTATATTTCGCGTGACGTCATGAATCTGA
>JABUQX010033498.1:45000-47686 GCA_015478945.1 Trachelipus rathkii
TAAACGTCTTGACAACATCATTTATAGACTGTAAGATAAAAGCATCGTACATCCCTAAAACTTTTATTTAGTTATTGTTGATACATTTAGTTTTAATTTATTTTGTACTTTTATAACTGAAATTTGCTCCTTGATTCCAAAAAATGTATTTAATTTTAGTGTAGCTATCTTTGTTTTTTAACTATGTGCGTCGCCTAATCTGAAGAGATATATAGTAGATATATATATATATATAGTATATATATATATATATATATTAATATATATATATATATATATATATATATATATATATATATATATATATATATATATATATATAATATATTACATCTTACATCTTACATCCTCTCCAGTAAGGCTCACGAGCCTGTCAGTGGGGCCAACCTCCGCTTCCATTGTGTTCTATCGATCACGATCCCATCCGCCATCAGCTCATCCATTGCAGGCATCCGGTGTCTTCTTAATGAATCCTCCACTGTGTCTCTCCATCTCTTCCGCGGTCTTCCTCTCGGCCTCACTCCCTCCGGTCTCCACCTCCACCTCCTACTGGCAACTCTCTCTTCCTGCATCCTCTCCAGGTGTCCCCACCATCTCAGTCTGGCTGCGTCCACTTTATTCATCATGGGTTTCACACCCACGCTCTCCCTCACTGTCTCGTTTCTCACTCTGTCTCTCCTCGTCTTTCCAATCACCGTCCTCAACACATTCATCTCCGCTGTCTGAATTCTACTCTCCTCTCTCCCTGTCATGCTCCATGTCTCTGCCCCATACAACAGTATTGGTGTCAACACTCCCTCGTATATTGCTCTCTTCACCTCTTTGTTCATATATTTATCTTTCAAGATGGGGTATACTGCTCTTACAGTCCTGCCATACTGCTCAATCCTACTCATAATTTCCTTTGCACACCCCCCTTCTCTTCCAAATGTGCTACCTAGGTATTTATATCTGTCCACATTTTTAATCTCTCTACCGTCTACCTCCACTATCAACTCCTCCTCCTCCTCCCTGCTTACTACCATTATTTCTGTTTTCTCCACATTCATATTTAATCCAGCTTCTCTCAATTTTTCTGCGAAACACAGCACCATTTGCCTCAACCTCTCACCATCTCCACTCCAACACGCCAAATCATCTGCGTATACCATGATGTCTCCGTCAATCTCCTCTAAACTCTCCTTTACACCTCTTATGACTGTGTCCAAATACGCTATAAACAGTATCGGCGACAACACACTACCCTGCCTTACTCCAGTTTTTACCTCAAACCATTCCTCGTTTTTATATCCTGTTCTTACCTTACTTATGCTATTCACGTATGTACTTCTTACTGCCTTTATCAGTCTGTCTTCAACTTCATAATCCCTCTCCAGAACTCTCCACAGCTTCTCTCTGGGTACAGAATCAAATGCTTTCTTCAAATCTATGAAGGCGATATATGCCTTCTTGTTGTATTCCCATGTCTTTTCCTGTATCATTCTCAATGCGAACATTAAATCTGTAGTGCTTCTGCCACCTCTATACCCATACTGCTCTTCACTTAATTAGTGAGTATTCCTCTAAAAATTTTACAATCTCCTGCGTCCCCCTTACCTTTATAAATGGGAACTATTATTGACCTTCCCCAACCTTCCGGCACTCTACTCTCCACCCAACACCTGTTCAGAAATCTCAGCATCAAGGCTTTCAGCTCCTCTCCTCCCTCCTTCAGCAATTCAATATGTATCCCATCCTCACCAGGAGTCTTTCCGCTCTTCATTTTCCCTAACGCCTCCACAAATTCCTCATATATATATATATATATATATATATATATATATATATATATATATATATATATATATATATATATATATATATATATATATATATATATATATATATATATATGATTATAATATATCGAAATATCGATATATCGAATATCGATATTTTTCTGGCGATAATATCGAAGGCGATATGATATTTTTTAAAATATCGATATATCGATTTATCGATATTTTTTAGATATCGGGCATCCCTACTTGACAAGCGATTGAAGTGGTATTCAACTCAACAAATGTTGCTTTATAACATATCCAAAACTGTGAGAAAATCCTTAGTATGGGAAAGTAATGAAAATCAAATTCAAATGTCGGCTATTTTTCTGAATTGTAATATATGTTTGAATAGATTTGTGAAGATAGGAATATTGAGGTAATTTTATTGTTAGATAATATTAAAATAAATAAATAAATAATTATTTTTTTATTATTTTTAATTTATATATATATATATATATATATATATATATATATATATATATATATATATATATATATATATATATATATATATATATATATATATATATATATATATATATATACTGTATATATATATATATATATATATATATATATATATATATATATATATATATATATATATATATATATATATATATATATATATATATATATATATATATTTCTTTCTGAAGTAAATATTATCTTAAATCTGCTGCTATATTAGTATATTTATAAAACAATTGACGAAGATTGTCAAGACAGTCATTCTAACGCAGAAGGTGCTGATGGCATAAACTCAGGGCCAGAAAATAAGTGGAAGTGATGTCATCGTAAGTGCTGGAAACACAGTACATGTGTTATGTCGATGAAGGGAGCACGAAAAACGCGCGCAA
>JABUQX010033499.1:0-2500 GCA_015478945.1 Trachelipus rathkii
ATATATATGGAAGGAAGTGGAAAAATTTAAGTACCTGGGTGTTACTGTAAACGTGGATGGAGAAATGGCCGGAGAGATTGAGGAGAGAATAAACAGGTTTTCGAGGGGTGTGGGACAGTTGTATGGATTGCTGAAAAACAGGCATGTACCGAGGGATGTTAAGGTTTTGATATATACGACAATACTAAGACCTACTCTCGTATATGGGTCGGAAGCTTGGACCCTTACCACCAGAACAAAAAGCAAGATTGTGGCAGCAGAAATGAGAGTGCTGAGACTGATAGCGGGAGTGACGAGAAGGGAGCGAAGAAGAAATTCGGAAATTAGGCGCGAGCTTGGAATAGAGCCCATTGATTGGTTGATAGAGAGACAACAGCTAAGGTGGTATGGCCATGTCCGAAGAATGAATGAGGAGAGATACCCTGCGAGATTCTACGACTGGCAGCCAGAAGGAAGAAGACCTGCTGGGAGACCAAGAAGAAGATGGAGGGATGGTGTTGCAGCGTCGATGGCGAAGCGAGGAAGATCTATTGCCGAGGTGGAAGAGGAAGGATTCTACCGAGACAGATCCGCATGGAGGGGCTTTGCAGAGGACAGGGCTGTACCCTAATCTCAGCGCTTGGTGAGAAAGGTGAGAAATATATATATATATATATATATATATAATATATATTCTCGAGAGATATTATATTTAATAATCTATATAAAAACTAATGAAATATATGGCCATAAAGCTTTGGTGAAATATATATATAATATATATATATATATAAAATATAATTATATATTATATATAGTCATGGACCTGATGTTCAAATTTAGACTGTTGCGGTGCTGGATGCGGATTTTTTTTTTTTTCCTAAAAAAAAAGAGGCGAGGATGCGGTGCGGTCTTAAAGTAGCATGAGATGCGAATGCGATGTTTACTCTTTGAAGTTGAATAAATATATATATAATATAATAATATATATATTAAAACTATATTTATATATATATATATATATAATATTATATATATATATATATATATAATAATAATATATAATCATATATATATATATAATTATTATTTTACAGTTGCACACCACTTCACCGTCCAGAGCCCTACAAGGAGGGTTGTTGCACACCTTCAGATATTCATCAATAACGCAAACTACGCAGATGAGCACAGGACGCAGGCTTTTAAAGTGAGAGAGATTAAACAGCAGGGAAACACGAAGATTGGAGAAGAATTCCTCAGAACGAGGTGGCAGGGAAGAAGGAAGCACCGCAGCGAACTGGTCTGGTTACCCATATCAACACAAAACTCATGCGCTGAAACAGCACCCCTTTTGCTACGAGGAGTGAAAAGGTGGTGGACGCGAGTGATAAGCTCCCTCGAGCACCTGCCGCTGCGAAAGGTACCGATGAAAGAAATAACAGCACCACATCGCGCCGTAAGAACAAAAACCCAAACTAGAGGGTCAGTGAACTGGAAAGTGCAGACAGTTATAAACTTTTGGCCTTTGCCTCACACCCTATCCAAAAAGCGGGTGAGACCAGAGCCCCCCCCCTGATATGAGATCAGTACTCCATACAAGGGTGAATGAGGCCCTTGTAAGCTGGAGCAACCGAGAAGAGGAAAAAAAAGTCTGGCAGCCTAAAACAGAACTCCAGTTTTCTTTGAAAGCCGCCTAGGCAACCGTTGATAAGACAGGTCCTAAAGAATTGATTTTGAATGAAGCAAGGGATGTCAAAGAAGATGTTGAAACTTAGATAAGTAAAGAATATTTTGGAACTTAGAGGGAAGATTTGTGGAGTTTTTGGTTTAAAGAATTGAATTTCACAAGGTTGAGACGACCCACCCGGAAATTCTATTCCACATCATCGAGAATAGAAATCGGAAAGATTAAGACGAGAAGCAATTCTAGAAGTAAAGAAGGAGCAGAATTGAAATGAGTTGAAGAATGAAAGGTCGAGTCATCGGTATATGAGAGTGATTAGAGTTAGATGTGCAGGTGAGAGGGGGGAAGGGAGAAATTCATTAATGAAAAGTAGTAATAAAAAGTAGGAGATAAGACAGGAACCCTGAGGAACACACTTTTGGAACAGGAAAAATAACAGCCGATATTGGAGTTATTTGAAAGAAAACTAGACATAAGTAAGCAAAGAGAAGGAGAAACCCAAAGGAGGGGAGCTTGGAGAGAGTGACGCGTTCCATACCCGGTCAAATGCTTTGGATATGTCAAGCGCCACCACGCAAGTCTCCCGTAATTCCTGAGGGTGGAAAACCATAAATCAGTTAGATAGAAAAAGTATATCGCCAGTAGACCTCGAGCTCCGAAAGCCGTACTGGCGTTCGGAAAGAAGTGAATGAGATTCCAGGATGGTCTAAGAAGTGAGAGTTGAAGGTTTCAAAGATCTTAGATAGAATTACAAGTGAGAGCTATAGGCGATAGTATTAGAAAGATCAGAGCGGCTTCTTTTTTTTCGGAATAGGTTTGGACATGGGCGTGCTTCCA
>JABUQX010033499.1:7500-12500 GCA_015478945.1 Trachelipus rathkii
TACAATTATATATAATTATAATATATATATATACTATATAATATATATCACTATATATATTATATATATTATAGTATAATATAATATATTATATATATATTAAATATATATATATATATATATAACATATATATATATATAGTTATATATATATATATATTATATATATATGTATATATTTTATGATATATTTATATATATATATTTTATATATATATATTTCATATAATTTTTAATTTCCAGTTACAGAGGCGTATATATAATATATATATATATATATATATTATATATATATATAATATTATATAGTATAATATTATATTATTATAATAAATATGTCTACATATTATACTATATTACAAGTTATATATTATTAATATATAATATTAATATATATATATATATATATAATATATATATATATAAGATATAATATATAATATATATAGTAATATATTTATAAATATAGATATATATATTAATATATAATTATCTATATATATATTATATATAAACCAGCATTAAATTAATATAAAGTATAAAGTCTGGGGCAAAATCGCAATGTGCTAAATTTTTAGAGGGCACAATTATTATAGGTAGGTGAAGAATAGAAAATGAGAAGCGAGAGACTAGCGTGAAATAACACTGAAAGGAAAGCGGAATATAGGGAGTTCAAAATTTTTTAGGCCTCACATGCCAAATAGCTCCTTTTTGATAGCGGTAGCATTTATAAAAATAGGCTACATTGGAAGTTTAAAAGGCATTTAATTTTTAATATTTTATTCAATAATATGTGTACAAACTATCTTCTATTTGAACAGATATTCCTTAATACAGCTAAGTGTAATTAAAATAACTAATTAAAGCGTTTTTATACGGTTGTAAGGACGCGCGCAGAGCCTACAGCCTATGGAGGAAACGCCCCTGATATATTATATAGTATTATTATATATTATATAAATATAATAGTATACTAATATATACTATATATATATAATTTATATATATAATATATATATATATACTATAATATTATAATCTATATATATATATAATATTTTATAATATATATATACATATATTATATAATATTATATAATATATATATATATTATATATATACTCAAAATATCTATATATAATATATATATATTTATATATAATATATATATATATTAACTATATATATAATATATTATATATATATTATAAATATATATATATAATATATATTATATTAATATAATATATATATATACATGATATATAAATATACTATATATATATATAATATATATATATAAATCTCTTTCTTTTTTCTTTTTCTTCTCCCCAGGAAGGATTTTTCATCCTGTCAGCCGCGCCAGCCTCTTTCTCCAGACATCCGCTCTGCTGGCACGTATTCCATCTTCTCCTTAGCACTCTCATTTTTGGTGGCTGACATCTTTCCAGAGAGTCGCTCCACCGACTTCCGCCCATCTCTTCTTCGGTCTTTCCCTTGTCTTCTGCCCTCTGGTGTCCATCCCATATTCTTTCGCAATTCTGTCGCTGCTCCATCCTCTCCAGAATGTCCCCACCATCTCAACTCCCCGCCAGCATCCATCTCATGTATCATCTTCTTCACACCTATAATCTTCTCTAATTACTTCATATCCTTATTCTGTTCTCTCCTAGCTCTTTCCAATCATAAGTCTTAATAGCCCTCATCATCCGCCGCTGTATTCTACTCTAACCTCTCTTCTCGTTGTTGTCCATGTTCCGCTCCGTAGCAGGGCAGGCGTCGGAGTGCAGTATAACTGTTAAAAATAGCTTTTTTAACCGCTCTAATTCCGATGTTTTTATCTTTCATTATGGGGTATACCGCTTCATAACTAATCCATACTTTTCCATTCGTTGCGTAATCTCTTCTCCTCCACTTCCTCCCCTTTTGCTAAAACATCCTCCGAGATAATTGCAGGTATTTACCGCCTTCAGCTCCTCCTCTCTCACCATCATCCTCATCCCCTCCTCATTTCCTCCGGTTAATGTTAATATCTCTGTCTTCTTGTTAGCGTTGCATCCTCATCGCTGCTTCCTCCGCAGACTCCTCTGCAAACACTCCACCACCTCTCGAATTCTCTCCTCTCTCTCATCGCTCGCAACATCCAGATCGTCCGCATATGCCATTATGTCCCTTCAAATTCCCCAGTCTCTCCCTCACTTTACCTTATCACTACGACTAAATATAAATATAAACAGGGGGGCAGTGGAGATAAAACATTCGCTGCTGTCAGCTCCTGTTTTCACGCTCATAACATCTATCGTTCTCACGCAGCTCAGTTCTAACCATTACAACTGCATTTCTCATACATTCTTTCTTATTGCCTTCTTTAATCTACCCTCACTCCTAATTCCCTCCATGAGCTCTCCAGAGGCTTTTTCCTTGGCACCGAATCAAAGGCCTTTTGCAGGTCGATGAACGCTACAAAGAATCTCTTTCCATATTCCAGCATCCTTCTCCGAAAGCCATTCTTAGTGTGAATAAGAGGTCATACGTTCCTCTTCCTCTTGCTATAGCCCGTACTGTTGCTTCTCCGAGTCCTGGCTCTAACCTTTCTCTCACCTCTCTCTCCAATATTCTTTCGTATATTTTCGGCAGATGGTCCATCAGTGAAATGCCTCTATAATTATTACGGCTTCCTGCATCTCCTTTACCTTTATATAGGTATTATATTGCTTTGCCCGCACCTTTCGCGGCAGCCTTTCCCTCTCTCCAACCTTGTTCATCAAACTGTGATTCTCGCCTCACTCCTCTCCTCCCTCTCACCACCAACTCCACAGCCATTCCATCCTCTCCTGGGGCTTTACCCTTCTTCATGCCTTTTTTAGGCCTCCTCATATCCTTCTACCGTTATCTCTCCGCCTTCCTCCTCCTCTTCCTCCTCCATCGTCTGATCTACAGCTTCTTCACCTCTTGTTCTCTGTTTTCTACATTTAGCAGATCTTCGTAGTATCGGTCCATCTATCATTTCTTTTTTTTGCGGTCTCACAAGAATCTCTCCGTTTCTATCTTCTATATATTTCTAGTTACGGTTTTTTGGTTTCTATACTGCCTTCGCCATCTTAATATTCTTTTTCTTGCCCTTCGCCCAGCATCTCTCGTTATTTCCCTGCCATTCTCCTCCGCCTCCATCTTTTTTGCCGCTCCTCTGTTATTCTCTCATGGGCCTCATTCCTTGGCCTGTAACATATTCCTCCCTTGGCTTGCCTGCTGTTCTTCTGCCCAACCCACTTCTCTCATTTTCCCTGTTATTTGATTGCCATTTTTCACACCTTCGTTCCACCTGGTCTATGACCCTTCCTAGTTAGCCTCCTACCACATCTTTTAGCGCAAAAAGAGTTTTCATCTGCACTTCCTTAATGACTTCTCTGGCCAGTCTTCGTTAAATTTCTTCATTCGTTAGGGCTTCCCTGCATTCCCCGTTCATAATTTCGTCTCGTTTCTTGTCCTTCCAACTTCTCCACTCTGATCACTGCCCTCTTCTGTTCATTTACTCCTCCCTCCCCTCTTATCTTCATGTCCGCCACCCCCAGTCTATGATCCGCATCCAAGGACACTCCCGGGATAACCTTTACATTCTTTATCATCCTTTTATCGAAGACTATCATGTAGTCTATCACGCGATTTTTGATCGAATTTGTTGCGGTACCTGTGAATTCCATCTATACCATCGTAAAGATGTGAGACTCTCTGTGCTTGAAAAAATCGTGTTCATTATTTTTAGGTCGTTTTTCACACAATAAATCAAATCAACGCCTCTCCCTCTTTCATGTTTTCTTGTTATCTCTCTCCAAATGGTCTCATACTCTCTCCATCTCTTTCACTTTCCTAGCTCTAATAGCTTGAATCTCCCATCAACCAAGGCACCTCTCGCCCCTCTCTCGCTCCACCCCCACCGTCTTCCCTCCATCAATTCCATAATCTAGTTTTTTTTCCTCCTCTGAGTGCTCCTGTTGTGGTGCATATATCTGGTATATTCTATATTTTATCCAGCCTATCTTCAATACGCACATCACCAACCTCTCCTTAATTTTTACTTTCTTGTATAACGATCTGGTGAAAGTCTTGGTCCCACTATAATTCCGACACCAATACTTTCTTATTCCTTCTCTCACCGCGCACTATACTCAGAACAAATCCTTTTTTCTTCTCCCATTTCTTTACCCTCCTCACACACCCTCACTCTCATCTCCGCCATCCCGCAACAATATCTTTTTGCGCTCCCCTCCCTTTTCATGGAAAATATCTAATTATCTCCTCCTCTTTATCTTCATAGGTACCCACTTTATCGTGGCACACCTATAATTCTTAAAAGTGTTTTCCTGATCATTCCGTAAATCTCGCCGAAGTCCTCGTCTAAAAGTTCTGTGCGGCTTCCGAGGCTCGCGCTTGAGTTCTGCAAGCAGTTTATTTCGGGAAGTGGCTTGCTAGGCCTATCCTTCCCTAGCCCTATCTCCTCCGAGGACACCTCCTGGTGTCCTCGTTGCCCTGGGTGCACGCGGGGACGCGGAGTGGCCTTGCCCTCCATATATATATATATTATATATATATAATATATAATATAATATATATATATTATATATATATATATATATATATATATATATATTATATATGTATATATATTATATATAATATGTATATATGTTATATATATATGTATATAATATATATATATATATTATATATATATATATATATATATTATAATATATATATTATTATATATAATATAAATTAGTGTTATATATTATATATATATATATATATTATATATGTGATTGTTAATTAATTACCATGTCAATAACATATATACATATCCCTTCAGCAGGTGTATTGACAACAGATTAATCAGATCAAATAAGAGTAGGAAAGGAAGGTTTACAAAAGTTTTTTTTTTTTAGCAAGCAAATTAACGTTGCAGGATCACTAATTTTTTGTGCAAACACGCTTGGCACGT
>JABUQX010033499.1:15000-45000 GCA_015478945.1 Trachelipus rathkii
TTCTGTAAACCTACAATGCTCCATTATTTACCCTATTAATCTTTCTTTTTTTCAAATCCTAGAACATTTAATTCAAATTTTTCTGAAAATTCAAAGTTATTCATTTATTTAGCAAACAAAACTTTGTTTTCTCAAAGTTTTCACATGTTAATTAATTACCCTAAACCTAAATCCTATCTGTTCACTTAACCTCTTAAATCTCCCTCTCCCTCACTGTCATCTTCTTATATTTATGCAACATCAACGCCTTTAGAGTGACTCTTGATCTAGATTCCAAGAAAACCACTTCTCTCTTTTGGCTTTCTTTACCTCTGCGATACCTTTGTCAATCTTCTGTAATAACTATTAAAAACAGATGCGTTTGAAATCAATTCCTTAACCACATCCACTGAAGAAAAAATTTTCAAAAGTAGCGACCAGTGCAGAAGGATAGAGGTGAAGACCTTGCAAACAGAGAATCAAGAAAGCCAATCGAGAAGGAGTGAGCAAATTTCAAAAGCAGTGTTTTTATCTGCACCAGGTTAGAGTTTTATTTTTTCTCTTCAAAATGGCAGGTGACGATGCAACCTCCCTAGAACTCCGCTTCCTCAGACCATCGCAACTATTTCACAGGTCTGTAAACCGGAACTGCTCTTAAGTAACTGGAAGGGTCCTTCGATCAGACATTAGAAAACCAATGTGATGGAGAACATCACTTTGAAGCAATGCCAAACAGAACAGGCCAAACTAGCTCAGGCGATGAGTCAAATCTCAAATGACACCAATGCAGAGGTCAGACAAATCTTAGATTCCAACCAGGACATTTTTAAGCAAACATCTCTAGAAGAATTCTTGGCAACGCTGCAGGAATTCGTTTTTTTCCAGACGAGCTGCTGAATCTTTTCCATGCCATGTCCCGGATACAAACTTTCAAATGGAATCCATCACAATCTTTATCATCAGCAACTTTAACCTTGAATAGCCTGTACTCGGAGTTCCTTGACGCGCTTGCTGCAATCGATTCAAACTCCCAACCTTCTAAGAAAACCATTAATGCTCTGACGTTCTCTCATATTTTCTCCCAACAATTTTGATTTTGAACAACTCATGGCATGTTTCAGGAATTCACCGCCGTGATTATTCCAAGAGTTCCCCACCAAGTTCAGCAATCGCAAAATAATCAAAACGTTAGGAAAAAGACTCCATATAGTCAACAACGAGCTTCTTTTACCCGTATGACGCACCGCATGAAGAAGAGGATGAGACTTTATACTACTACGATGCAGAGGAAGATTATGAAGAGGAAGAGGATGAGGTCATAACTTATGGTACGAAAAATTTCTAGACGAGAGAGGTCGAGCCCTCCCCCCCCCCAAGCTGTCCCTCTCCAACGTCCCTTCTCTTTTCCCCGGGGAGATGGTTACGCTGGCAATTCTCTTCATCGGATTTCCAATGTTTTCATCTCTCCATCGGATTATACTACTACCGGAAACGATCCAGTAGAGAGTATAATTCGTAGCTGTTTCAATGATAACACTGAAACAACCACAAATAGAAATGTAAATTGTAATTTACGTGACTGTTTCAATGCTGACATTAAAACAACCACGTTTAATAACAGGTATAATATTAATAATGGTAATAATAATAATGATTTTGATGAAGGCATGCATTATACTACAGTAAACAATAGCATGTGTCTTCTAAATCATTCTTTGCATGCACCTTCACTCACTTCAACCTTGGTACACCACCCCTCTTCTATGCAAGCTCAAATAACACCCTCTATCCATATATCCTATAGTAGCAACTCTCTCAATTCTTTCTTCCCTATACCATCGCTCAACTCTCATCTAATGACTAATACTACTTCTACGCTTGTTCAACTACCATCTTCTATCCCAGCAACCCCACCGCCCTAGAGATTCTCTCAATCCCTTCCTTCCTATGTCGTCGTCTCACTCTCAACTCGTAGATAATACGTCTTCGCATGATCTAACTACATTCTCTACCCCCAATCCTACGCTATAAACTCTTTCAACCCATTTCTTACAACACCACAGTCTACCCCACTCATGGCAGATAGAACTACTTTTATGCAAGCATAACCAACATATTCTATCTCTGAAACTTGCACTATGAATTATCTCAACCCCTTTCTTCCTCTTTCTTCACTTAACTCCCATCAAGTACCTGTCACTCCCTCAATGCATGAACTTGAACTACAAGCATCTGCTGCCCCCCCCACCTTAATGTGATTTACGCGAATCCCTCACCCTTACCCCTATAATACCCTCCAACCTGGGTAGTACTTACGAACCTATAAACATTTTCCCAGCACCTTCTACTCTTGCTGAGGAAAACACTATCTCTTCCAATCCTTTTACACATTTAACAGCTCAACCCTAGATTTGGTAGACATCTCTAGTCCTAATCATGAGAGCTCACCCCTAAAACCCCCAAATTTTCCCCAAACCTCTCAACCTATTGAGATTTCACCGCCGGAATTAACATTTTGTTCCGCTTTCACATATGACAGTCAAATTTTACTCACCCACTCACACGAATTCCTTCCTTTCATTGGACCAGCATACTTCCTAGAAACAAGTATACTGTAGAGTATGAAAACAACGTCCTATACAACAAACAAAGCCTTTTAGATAGTGGGAGCAATTCCAGCCTTTGCAGCCTTTCCTTTATAATAGAAATGCAAAATACATTTAACATTGACATCCCCCTAAAACATTCCCCTATTACACTAAAATTTATTAATGGTTCTAAATTTCAGCAACTTGACACGATAATCTTAATCATGAACTTAAAAGGTGAAATTATTCCAATTAATTTCATTGTTATCATATATGATTCATGTGGCTTTAATTTCCCTTTTCTATTAGGAACTAATTTCCTTAATAATCCTAAAATAAATTTCCAAATGCACGAGAATAGCATTTTAGTAAAATCTAACACTCACGGTATTTCTATACCTCTAACACACCAATTTCCCAACAATAAGAGTATACCAAGCGCACTCTCAAACCTCACAGAAACACTTCCATTGTGCTCAAATGAAATACTCCCAACTAATAATCTTTAAATTGACACAGCCACTTTCTACAACCTATCTGTTATAAAAGACATGGAATTAACCTCTTTTTCAAAAACCACTCTCTCCGTACAGGCATCTTCACCAGCACACACATCTCCTCCGGATAAACTCATTCTTAACACAGAGAAAACATATATCAGCAACTTCCTTTTTTCAGGAAGCGTTTTAAGCTCTGCCACAGAAGGTAAATTCTTATTGATATTATAAATATGAGCGCGACTTCACACACACACTACTTAAAACACTTTTACACTTTTATTTCAAAGGCTAATCCCATCATAGTTCTCGACGAACCGCTACAAACCCTTCATGTAAATCTAGCTATTTTCTCAAAAGGTTTAAATAATAATCAGCTTCATAACATATACAAGACACTCATACAAGAGTCATTAAATGACAGAGAAGATGAGTGAGCAATCTTACAAACCAAGACCAATTAGAAGAGTTACTCGACATATTAAGGGAGTACAAAGATTTCATAGCCATCGAAAATGATGACGTTCCCGTCTGTTCCCCGTCGAAATTCTCCATTACACTGAAGAAAAACGCTCCAAAGATATTATATAGGCTGCACTATCGCTTGCCTCATAAGTACCTGACTCACATTAATAAAAGGGTCAAAACCACGCAGCAAAAAGGTTACATAAAACCAATAAGTAGTCCTCATTCCAGACCCCCGCTGGTCATTCCGAAGAAGAATTCTGCCACCCCAAGGGTCGTTTCAGATTATAGGCATATAAATGCCCATACAGTCCTCGAACGCTTCCCCTTACCCTGCATAGGTGACATTTTGGCCACTTTAAAGAAAAGTCGCATATTAACATCGCTTGACTTATTAGACGCCTACCACTGCCTGGAGATAGATGAGGAAACACAACCCCTACCAGCTTTTCCCACACCTCGTGGTCAGTATGGACCAACGAGACTAAATTTCGGACTCTCAAATGCCCTCCTATCTTTGCCCGAACGATGAAAATGGCTGTATCCCATCTCCTGGGCAATGCCTGCCGAGTCTTTTTGGACGACGTTCTAATACTCGGTGAAACACGTGAGGCACGCATGGATAATTTGAAAAAAGTTTTCAAATCCTTTCGCAAAAGCAAAATGCACATCAAGCTTACCAAGTGCAAGTTCCTCAGAAGCAGCCTCCTCTTTTTGGCTTTAAAATTTCTTCTGAGGGTATCTCTCCCGACCCAGCAAAACTACAGACATTAGCTACATTCAAACCACCCACAAATGTAGCTTAGACAAGATATTTGCTCGGTTTTCTAAATTATTTCAACCACCTAATACAATCATATTCATCAACTGCAAAAACTATAGCAAAATTGCTGCACAAAATGCGGAATTTTTGGAGGGTCCAGAGCAGCAACAGGCTTTTCTCACCCTAAAAGCCTTAGTGTGCCAGCCTCAACCAATGTTCTTATAAATATTGATGTTATAAATTTTGAATAAATGCTTGGAAAGAAAGTCCTTCCCTTGACAATACTGCTATGCATACAATAACCTATTATAATACCTAGGGAAGCTTCTCTACATATTAAAGTATAGACCATATATATACACAACACTTGCTGATCTCTCTTTTCAAACAATTTGTTTGAGGATTACCGCTTTTACAAGTCAGTTAGTCAATAGTGGATGAAGCATTAATATAAATTTAACAAATTAATCACAAGTAAAGCCACAAATTTAACTTGACCAAACTTTAGAAAACTTTTCACAAAACATAATGCTCCGAAAAGGAACAAACTGTAGCCTATTTTTCAGTGGTGGCTCATATTATTTGAGCCACACTAATTTTTTTTTTTTTTGAGTTTAGGATGAAAAGAAACCACTATAGCAATATTTTAATAATAAGATTTAATTTGCTTATAGATTATACACTATTATTATCCCTAAATACAAACTAACATTATGAAAACATGAAAAGAAATTAAAAGAAATTAATATTTGGTGACACAACCCTTTTCAGCAATTACGGCTTTAATCCTTCTGGGCATACTCTCAACGCATTTTGAGCAATTTTCTTTGATAGATTCAACCCTGTGCCATGCTTCTATCAAACGCTCTATTAATTGACGTTTGTTGGTGATATGTTCCCTGGAAATTTCACGCTTCATCAGCTCCCAGAGGTTCTCTATAGGGTTTGGGTCTGGGAAATTTCCTGGCCAGTTCAAAATCTTTATTTTTTTGTCACCAATAAATTTTTTCACCTTCTTCGCCGTATGGCAGGGTGCAGAATCATGCATAAAGGTGAAATCACCATTCGGAAACCATTCCTGAACCTGAGGCAGCATCTTGGTTTCAAGCACCGTGATGTGTTGGTCCTGCCGCATGGTCCCTTCTACGATGTACAGCCGTTCCGTGCCTTGACTGCTGATCACAGAACATACCATTATGCTGAGAGGATGATTCACTCGCTTAACGATGCAGTCCTCTTTAAATTTCTCATCAGTTCTTCTGACAAATTCAGACTTGTTCATTAAAATCTGCACTGTTGACTCATCCGAAAAGCGAACCTGAAAAATATCTGTTTTATTGCTCCACAATTGGAAATCATACAACCTAGCCTTTATATGTAAACAGTTACTGTAATGTACAGAACAGTAAATATTAACTATTGCCTACAGTACTCACTTTATTCCAGTCATCGCCAGTACAGTTCTTATATTCTTTTGTCCATTTGAGGCGCTTTTCCTTCATAGCTGGAGTCAACAGTGGTTTTTAGCTGGCCGGCGACAGGTGAAGCCCAAGTCTTTGACGCGCCGACGAACTGTTCCTAGAGAAATGTTCAAGCCAGCTTCTTGAATCAACTTTGTGAGAACCTTACGAGGGGCCTTTACTTCTGATTTCCACACGAATTTCCCTTATTTTTATCATGTCACGTGGTGTTGTAATTTTTTTTCGGCCGCACTTGTTGACACGTTTTGGCGCCAACACTATATTTGCCTCGAGTGTTTTTTTTATTCGTTCGACTGATGCACGCGATACGTTGCTAATTGATGCAATTTGTTTCTGTGAATATTTGGTGTGCTGGAATGAAGTTTTAATTTCTGAAATTTTCCTTGGAGAGAGGTCCTTAGCTTTTCCCATGTTGAAAATACAGTACTGTATACACTCCCCAAAAAAAATAATCATAAAAATTTAAAAACGTAATTATTTCCGAGTTAAACCATTTAAAATATACTTCCTAAACACATAGCCACACAAAAAGGAACGGTATTCTAAACCAACACATCATATAACCTCGAAAACACTCACCCGAATAACGTGGCTGGCAAACATCGACTGACTCAAAGACTGACTATCTATGATAAAATGGCGTCTATGCAACAGATGGCGTATCCGGAGAGTTGCCAAGTACAAATTTACAATCTGAGGATATACCTATTTAATAATAATAATAATAATAATAATATTAATAATAATAATAATAATAATAATAATAATAATAATAATAATAATAATAATAATAATAATAATAATAATAATAATAATAATAATAATAATAATAATAATAATAATAATAATAATAATAATAATAATAATAATAATAATAAAAGCTAGAAATAAGTTTGGAAATAAAATAAAGCAGCTTAATTGAGAAATTCAATATTTTAACAGGTGGCTCTAATAATATGAGCCACCACTATAGTTGGTTCGTTCGTTTGTCTGTGCATGACATTTTATCTTCTTTACCAATATATGGTTATGGGAATTTTTATCTATTTCATTTTTAATATTTTTAATAAATGTAATTTTTATCATACAATATTTATTTAACTTATGTTTTATTTAGTATTTTTTATCTCAATTGGGAAATTTTAGTTACAGTTTTATCACACTCCCTAAAAAGATTTGCAGATTGTAGATCTGCAATCCCAATGTTTTATAAATCATCAAGATTATCTTTTATAAATTGAGCACATTTTTTGTGCAGCTTTTTTCTTAAGACGGTTTGATGCAATCCCAGAATTATCTGTTATATTCACATTTGCTTTGTTTTGAGTTATGTTGGGTTGTTGATTGGTCTCAGAAGGTGCTAATTTAGCATAAGTTATTGACAGTTCCAATGGGTAGAGATAACAGATAGCATGATATGCTATTTGGCCATTGCCCTGCTTTATCTTCACTGTTTTAATTTTACTGTCATGCCCCATCACCAATTTCAGTACTCTGTCTGTCATCTAAAATGGTCAAGGTCTAATAGTAGATTTGATCAGGACTATATCATTTACTTTAATTCTATCTTCCCAAGTTGTTTCATGCATCTTTTGACCAAATTCTCTCAAGCTAAGCAAATACTCTTCATACCATAGTTGTTTAAATTGGTTATACATGGATTCTTGAGTCTCTAAGGTTTTTTCTAGAGTGTCTTGGTCAGTTTCCTTCCATATATCTCCTTCCTCACTTCTCAATATTAGTGATGAGTTACAATTTAATCTTAGAAATGAAATAGGTGTTAAAATATCAATATCGTTGGACTCAGATCGGAAAGTTAAGGGTCTAGAGTTTACAGCATTTTTAATGAATGATAGTGTAGTCAATAATTCAAAATATGTTAGCTTAGCTCTCCCAATTACCTTGTACATACAGCTTTTCAGAGTTTTTATCTGTCTCTACAAAAAAAAACAAAAAAACAGCAAACCATGGAACGTATACTGGCACCTTTACATGTCTTATGTTGTTTAATTGAAGTTCCTTTACAAACTCATCAGACTCTAAGGTTTTTTGCAAAATATTTTCACCCTTTTCCAATGAACGAGCATTATCTGAGTATATGTAATCTGGGATGTTTTAAAGATTACAGAAGCGTTGGAATGCTAATAGAAAGTTAGGTACACTCATATCTGGCAAGAGTTCTATGTGTATATCGTATATTCAGGCATGTGAAAATTAATATAAACATTTTCTCGAAAGTGGTGCAATTGTTTTTTTTTTTTTTTTTTTTTTTTTTACAAATAGAGGACCAGTACAGTCAATGCCTACAAATTTAAATGGAGTGATTAGCTGCATGCGATGTTTAAGGAGATCAGTGCATTTTGGATATTTAAATGCTCTGACATTTATTTTCTTGCATATCATGCAGTTGTGCATAATCTTTTTAACTGCTATTCTTCCTTTAGGGATCCAAAACCCTCGATTCCTAATGTGTGTTAGTGTGGAATCAAGACCAAGGTGTTGTACATTTTGGTGAGATTAAAGAATTAATAATGTTTTAAAATAATGAAATCGAGATAATACAATAGGATTATGTACATCATAATTAAAGTATGTATATTTTGATATGTAACCCTTAGATTTTAATATACCTTCCTTGTCCAAGAATAAATTTAGGCTATTTACCAATATTGGAATTTTTTTCTTTTTATATCATTTTTTAATAAATATTCAATTTCTTTAGTAAAGCAAGAAATTTGAACCTTCTTGACCCAATACATTAATGATTTTTTATAAGGATCACTTTTAGTCATTTTACCCATAAAGGAGAGCAAATTTTTAGTAATGTTCATCATTTTATCAAAAGATGAATAATTTACGATAATGTCAATTAATTTCATTATTTGTGTCAGCTCGAAGCAAAAGTACTCAGAGTAGAAAAATTCTTTAACTCAGGAGATACAGGTAATAGTCGAAATTTAGGCCAGTATTGTAGAATTTTGTTTAATTAACCAAGATGGCCCATTTAACCATAAATTTAAATTTTCTAAAATTGTATTAAAAGTAATCCCTCTAGTTAAGAGATATGCTGGGTTTTCTGTTGTATATACATAACTGAACATTATATTAATCTTATATTTATTCTTTATATCTCTTAAAAGATAATTGAGATCCTTTACTCTTGCTAACGTATTTACCCTTAACCTTGGTTTCACCGGACAGCGCCCAATTAATTACAACCTGAGAATCTACACTTATGTTGATATACTCAAATACAAAACTAGTATAAGATTCTAAAATTGTGAGTAAGAATCTAAGCGCCAAGATTACTGCTAATAATTCTAGTGTGGGAATGCAGTAGACTTTTTTTTGATTGATATGAGCTACTTTAGACTTAGCAAATATAAGTTGGTTGAAATGATCACTTGAACTATAAGCTACAAGGCCGTAGCATTTTGAACTACTGTCACAAAAGATGTTTAATCCAAATGTATGCTCTTCATTTATTACTTGTCTAGGAAAAGCTATTTCTGGTAAGGATTGAAGATTCCTTTTTAAATTTTTCAATTCACCGATCAACTCTTCAGACAACTTATCATCCCATTCATATTTAGCTTCCCATACACTTCTTATTAATAATTTACCCCTTATTGAGACTGGTAAGACCAACCCTATAGGATCAAATACTTTAGACGTCTCAGAAAGTAGTCGACGTTTAGTTTTGGCATGATCACAGAATGTAACGACTGAAACATACATAGAATCATTTGTTATGTTGTATTTATAACCTAATACTCTTTCCAGACCCCAACCATGTTCCACCAATATTTCATCATCTTGTAAAACTTTTTCACTTTGTCTTTATTAGTGTTCCAGGATCTAAGTATAAACCCTCCTGCTTGCATTCTGTCATATGCTAAATGAAAGAGATTTATGATCTCATCACATTCATTGCCTGTGTAATTTAAATATCCACAAAAAAGTTGGAAGTCTAAATCTATTTACACTTATCATCTTTAAATTGACTTATATTGTGTTTCAAAATATGGTAAGATGAATGAGCCTTATAACCCAAAGAGAATGGTAACTAAAGGTAATTAATTCCATATTTCTGTACCATAAAAAAGAACAAAATTTATTTTTATCAGTCTCTTCTCTAAGTCTTGTAGATTAAAAAGCTTGTTTTATGTCACTGAGGACGACATAATCATTTGTTCTAAATATGAAAAGTAATTTCAATAAAGAATTCATCAAGTCAATACCAGAGTAAAATGATTCATTTATTGAAGGTGAATTTTTATTTAATCTAAAGGAACAGATAAAGACTGGTCTCACTTTAGTTGTGACCTGTTCCTCTACTTTCAGAATTGGTCTATGTGGTATGAATATGTAATCATTGATTTTGTGTTTGGGAATGATAATTTGATCAATGATTCCTTCCTTTTGATGTTGTTCGAACACTTTGTCATGTTCATTGACCAGATGTTTACTTTCAAGGTCTGCATAAACTCTATTTAGAACTTTTAATGACACATGTAAATTATTAGGAACTTGTTTATTTTTTTCTTCCATCCAAGGCAATCTCACATAGTAGTGATTGTCCTTGAATAGGATACTTTGTTTAAATTTATCCACTATATATTCATTATAAGTAGATGTACTTTCATCGATAGATGGAATACTGATAGACTCTAATGAGAAAAGATTTTATACCCCATTATCTACTTGTGAATCAGTTAATATATTTTCAAATGGATGAAAAAAATGTTTTTACAGGGTTAGTGATGAAATTGACAACTGTATAACTAACTATTTCTACTTCTTCATTACCCAACTGAGTAGATATTTGTTTTTTGTTAACCTTAAGCATTTGAGTTTTTGTTAAGAAATTATGTACATTTCCCGATCAACCTCCCGCATATTGAAAACAGCTCCCTCCTCGAAATTTTTCCTGTTTCATCAAAATCTGGTAAATGATGTCGGTACCTATTAATGCATTTAAATGGAATTTATTATAATCAACATTATTATAAAAAGTATTATCTTCAAATCTAAGTTATGTTGCTTAAAGTTTTTTATGGCTTCTTTTACGCCACCTACTTCATATTGCAAAGACAAAGTATTATCTATTAAAAAAGGCATACTAAATACTTGCTGCGTATCATATTTGAAACCTAACAAAACTTGTTTGTAAGTACGATGTTGTTTACCTTTAAAGGTTTGTACATTATAATCTAATTCATGTAATTTGTCAATATCGTCAAAAAGATCTTTAGTGATGTTTTTAGATAAATATGACCTTTGCTATCCTGAATCGATAGTACCTCTTACTGTCACTTTTTTGGTACCCCTAATTAGCTGGAAAGAAATAGTGGGTAACAAATATACTCTATCTGTTTGTTGCTGTGATGTCAAACATAAATTATTAGATTAACTGGATTCATTATTGCTTTCAGGGCAGAAAGCTGTTATATGAGTATATGCTTTACAATTAAAACAATTATATTTCAATCTACCTTCATTCCCAAAACAACCACTTTCCTGATGACCTATACCTGAACATCTTGGGCACAGGTTTAACACTTTTGCACGAGCAACTCTTTATTCTGTGGTCGCATATTTATCACATTTATAAAGGGGATGACCCATTTTTTTACAAAATTTACAAATACCTTAAGATTTAACAACACCATGCTCGCTCACTACTGTCATTGACACCCCATGCTGAAGAAGCAGTAGTCCTAAATGTTTGTAAAGAGCTAGATGGTGAAGACTTTTCAGATTTTTTAATTGTAGTTTTAATTTTTAAGCCTAACTTGTTAAATATCTTTTCTTGTCCTAGAAACGATACAAAAGGATTTAGTACTTCATTATAAAACTCAAACAATTGGCCCAAAGTTTGAAAATTAGAGCCTACCTTATGCACTAACTCAGATTTAAAAATTCTAGGCAACTTCTTAAAAACTATGTTACTTAATAGCACACAACCAAGCGTATCGGGTATTAAAAAATCTAAATCATAACCCTCTAGTTCATACTGTATATCATGGATCTAATTTCATTAATAAAGATTTTAGTATTAAAAAATTCATTATCATAACCATCTATAGGATTCAATTTAAAAAGTTTATTCAAATATTCGTTTATGATATATTCTCTATCTAAAAATTCCTGTTTTAGCAAATCTATAGCTATGTTATAATTGCCATCTCTTATTGATAAATGGCTAACAACTTTGTAAGCATAGCCTTTTAAATTATGATTCAGTAATTTAACAGAATCAGTTAAAAATTATTTTTATTTTCCTACAAATTTATAAATTTGTTCAGATAATTATGAAAATTCAATTTATTTGAGCCTGTACCACCAAAGGTATCACAATTAAGTACAGGAAGTTTACTTTCATTTAAGTTTAATTTAGAAATCACATCTAAAAACTGTTCTGTGGTATTACTCTCAATAGGCATGTTATTAGAGTCAAGAAAATCGTCATACTTTATTAATGACGCAGACACATCCATATGATACCTTTTAATTCCTTATTCATATAAGAAGGGTCTACATTATCAAAATTATTTTTGAACATAAGGTGCAAGATTTTATCATCAATAATTTTATTGGAAGCAAGTTCATTTTCCACAATATCTTGAGAAAATTTGAGCATTAATTTAATCAAAGCACCATCACTTTTAAATAGGTCAAGTTTTTTGAGAGCTATAGTTATTTTACCTTAATTAGTAGCTCTCTGCCTTATTAAAAGGTTTATTTCACTTTTACACTGCTCTATAGTGCTAGTACTATCTTCACCATTACCCATTTTGGACTTACTTCTAATAAATAGTTACCATAAAATAGAAAAAACTCTTAATTTGTACAAATTGGAGTTAATATTCTTCATGAAAGGCCCAAGTATCACAAAATATAACAAATAAGCTACATTTAAAATATTTATAAGGCTCTTTACAACAAAACTTTACCTTAGGGTTACATTGAATTAGGCCTAGCATAATTAGGTCAAAAAATTTTAAGTTCAATTAATTACTGTAATTTATGCACAGTCAAATATTAATACACAGATGTAATATTATTATTATTAAACTTTATCAAAATCCATATGCAATAAATAATATTGAGAAGCCAACGTTGAATTATTAACATAGGTCATATCGAATAGGTTAGGCCTAAATTGACTCGAAAGCAATCACTGGCACAAATTGTTTGAAATATGTTGAAACTAGCCTTAGTTAGGCCAGCCTCAACCACTGTTCTTATAAATATTGATGTTATAAATTTTGAATAAATACTTGAAAAGAAAGTTCTTACCTTGACAATACTGTTATGCATACAATAACCTATTATAATACCTAGGGAAGCTTCTCTACATATTAAAGTACAGGCCATATATACACAACACTTGCTGATCTCCCTTTTCAAACAATTTGTTTGAGGATTACCGCTTTTACAAGTCAGTTAGTCAATAGTGGATTAAGTATTAATATAAATTTAACAAAATTAAATCACAAGTAAAGCCACAAATTTAACTTGACCAAGCTTTAGAAAATTTTTCACAAAACATAATGCCCAGAAAAAGAGCAAACTATAGCCTATTATAGTTGGTTTGTTCGTTCGTCTGGGCATGATATTTTATCTTCTTCTTTACCAATATATGGTTATTGGAATTTTTATCTATTTCCTTCTTAATATTTTTAATAAATGTAATTTTTATCATACAATATTTATTTAACTTGTTTCATTTAGTATTTTTTATCCTAATTGGGAAATTTTAATTACAGTTTTATCAAACAAGCTACTGCTACAACCTCAGCTGAAATATCCAGACTTTTCAAAAGAGTTTTTCATTAATACGGATGCTTCCACTTTAGGCCTAGGAGCAGTAATATTTAAAATAAATGACAATGGAAAAGAAAAGCCATTAACATTCATCTCGAGAGTGTTTTCTCAATCTGAAGCGAATTACAAAACCATAAAGCAGGAAGCTCTCGCAATAGTATTCGCTCTTCAAAAGTTCAAAAATACTTTCTTTGGTTGCCCAATAACAATTATAACAGACAACCAGCCATTGATACATCTCATCAGACACAAACAACTCAGAGGTCGGTTGAAACGTTGGAATTTATTCATATCACACATTAACCCAACAATCATCTACAAACAGAGCAAGTTGAATATTATTCCAGAGACTATCTCAGTCTCAACCCATAAACATGCTCAAACTCTTTTGCAGAAAACACTGTTTTGCTCACAGCTTCCATACCTCTCACTAAAGAAAACATCGTAAACGAACAAAAAGTGTCCACGACTCAAAACACTATACGATTTTGCCAAACCTATCATATCTCACAATAAACCTCTGTCTGCTCAAGATCCTATTGCAGATACATATCCACATGTTCTAATCAATGATATCTTACACTACTCCACACATTCTGGAAAATTTCTTATACAAGTCCCAGATACAATGATCCACACTATAATTGGACATTCCCACGCTTCCCTTGCTGCGGGACATTGCGGAACGAAAAGAACCGAATTAAGAATCCGAGAGAAATACATTTTTAATAAATTACACAAACTAACCCATGAATATTGCACCACTTGCCCTTCATGCCAAAGAGTAGAGGGTGATAATTCCCAAAACGCTCCAATCAAAGCTTATCCCATCCCATATAAACCCTTTTCCAACGTGCATTTAGATATACTTGTTGAAAAATTGAACCACAATATAAGCAATTATTTAAGACATTATGTCAACAACAATCATAATAACTGGGGTCATTACATTCCTTTCACCCAAATCGCTATAAACCCCACTTACAACGCTTCGATTGGTACATCCCCACACTTTCTTTTTACACATACAATAAACGTCTTCCCAGGGATCTACCAAACTACACTTCCCCTTTCACCACCACACAACCTCCCCGTAAAAACATAAACGACTACGTCGATGAGTTGGACGAAAGAGCTCACTTGATTACAGGCTACAACAGAAAAACAAATTCTCCGATACCTCCCAAAATCTTCCCTCACTCAAATAAAAATAGGCGACTTAGTTCACATATTGGATGTTAAAAAGCCAAAACAAACCCCAATTTTTTTCGAAATGGGCTGGACCATTTCAAGTCCGATAATTATCCAACATAACAAATTTCTACCCAATGTCTCAACACAAGTAAAACTCTTATTGTGCATAGAACCAACATCAAAATACAAAAGTAAAAGCCTAATCACAACCTATTAAACCCATACATCCCCAAAGCGACCTAAATTCCAGAAAACAAAATTCTCCCAAACTATTACAACACTTGACTGTTGCCCAACAACAATAAACCCTACCTAACATCTCACACACTATTTACTTACCACGAAACTCATTATTCCCAGCGCAACCCCCTGAGCAACCTCAGATTATGCAACCAGCATCCCCTACAATACCAGTGCATATACCAACTCTGCACAGACAGAATTTACAAAGCCGACAACTATTTCCGCATAAAGAATCTGATATGTTGAGCTTGTCCCTTTAAAACAACACAGAGCAAAGGACATTGCACAAGCCATCCTAAAGAGAATAATCTGTAGACATTCAACCCTCGAGGTGATCCTTTTGGATCGAGCCCCAGAACGAACTTCCACACTTTTCAAAGAAATATGCGCCCAATAGCGTATCAAGGCAGCTAGCATAGTCGTAAGACACCCACAGTCAAAGGCCCTTGTTGAAAAATTGAACCACAATATAAGCAATTATTTAAGATACTATGTCAAAAACAATCATAATAACTGGGTCATTACATTCCTTTCACCCAAATCGCTATAAACTCCCCTTACAACGCTTCGATTGGTACATCCCCACACTTTCTTTTTTACACATACAATAAACGTCTTCCCTTGGATCTACTCGATTACACTTCCCCTTTCACCACCACTTAACCTCCCCGTAAAAACATAAACGACTTCGTCGATGAGTTGGACGAAAGAGCTCACTTGATTACAGGCTACAACAGAAAAACAAATTCTCCGACACCTCCCAAAATCTTCCCTCACTCAAATAAAAATAGGCGACTTAGTCCACATCTTGGACGTTAAAAAGCCAAAACAATCCCCAAAACTTTTTTCGTAATGGGCTGGGCCATCTCAAGTCCGACAATTAGTTCCACATAACAAATTGCTACTCCAAAGACTCAACACAAGTAAACTTTCATTGGGCATAGAACCAACATCAAAATAACAAAAGTAAAAAGCCTAACCACAACCTATTAAACCAATACATCCCCAAAGTGACCTACCTTCCAGAAAACAAAATTCTCCGAAACTATTACAACAATTGACTGTTCCCCAATAACAATAAACCCTATCTAACATCTCATACACTATTTACTTACCACGAAACTCATTATTCCCAGCGCAACCCCCTGAGCAGCCTCAGATTATGCAACCAGGATCCCCTACAATACCAGTGCATATACCAACTCTCCACAGACAGAATTTACAAAGCCGACAACTATTTCCACATAAAGAATCTGATTCGTTGAGCTTGTTCCTTTAAAACAACACAGAGCAAATTACACTGAACAAGCCATCCAAAAGAGAATAATCTGTAAAAATTCAACCCCCGAGGTGATCCTTTTGGATCGAGCCCCAGAATGAAATTCCAAACTTTTCAAAGAAATATGCGCCCAATAGCGTATCAAGGCAGTTAGCATAGTCGTAAGACACCCACAGTCAAAGGCCCTTGTTGAAAAATTGAACCACTATATAAGCAATTATTTAGGACACTATGTCAACAACAATCATAATAACTGTGGTCATTACATGCCTTTCATAGAAATCGCTATAAACTCCCCTTACAACGCTTCGATTGGTACATCCCCACACTTTTTTTTACACATACAATAAACGTCTTCCCTTGGATCTACTCAGTTACACTTCCCCTTTCACCACCACACAACCTCCCGGTAAAAACATAAACGACTACGTCGATGAGTTGGACGAAAGAGCTCACTTGATTACAGGCTACAACAGAAAAACAAATTCTCCGACAACTCCCAAAATCTTCCCTCACTCAAATAAAAATAGGCGACTTAGTCCACATCTTGGACGTTAAAAAGCCAAAACAATCCCCAAAACGTTTTTCGTAATGGGCTGGGCCATCTTAAGTCCGACAATTAGTCCCACATAACAAATTGCTACACCAATGACTCAACACAAGTAAACTTTCATTGGGCATAGAACCAATATCAAAATAACAAAAGTAAAAAGCCTAACCACAACCTATTAAACCCATACATCCCCAAAGCGCCCTACCTTCCAGAAAACAAAATTCTCCCAAACTATTACAACACTTGACTGTTCCCCAACAAAAATAAACCCTATCTAACATCTCATACCCTATTTAATTACCACGAAACTCATTATTCCCAGCGCAAACCCCTGAGCAACCTCAGATTATGCAACCAGCATCCCCTACAATACCAGTGCGTATACCAACTCTCCACAGACAGAATTTACAACGCCGACAACTATTTAAACAAGAAGAATCTGATTCCCCCGAACTCACTTTTCATGCCTATTTAAAACCACCCTCTTCTAATTTCCAAATCTCACTCCCACCACCGAGAATGTCACCTCTTCAAAGACTTGCAACAACTCCACCACTACCCCTTCGAAGATCTTTACTAGATCCCCCAACCCTACCTCCCGTGCTCCTTCTCAAGAAGCCGAATCGGCACCTCAAACTGCAGCCACAGCAGAACTCTCACCCGCACCCCCCTGACACAAGGGAAAACGATACATCTCATAGACCTTCGTTGTCATTTAGAAACACAAATATACCACATCCAATGCAGTTTCGTACCAGAGAACACCCAGCAACTATTATGAGAGGTCAAAGAGAATATATCTTACCTCCTTAGCAAACGATCCCCTTAGGAAGAGGTCATCCATCACCAAGACCTCCACCATCTTAAAACAAATTCATACATAAACCTTTTTCTTTGTTTTTTCCTCCTCTTCTCTTATTTTTATTTTCACCACCCAAGGGAACATCATATTTTAAAGAAAATATGTGAATAACAATAACATCTTAGAAACAACACCTCAAAGATGTCATTTAAAAGAAACTGTTAGCACAGTTCTAAGAAAATAAAAATTTAAATTTTAAAAGGTAGAGAAACATAAAATTAAACACTACAAAGATTACTGGAAATTAAGTCAAACTTAAGGAAAACACCAAATAAAACAAACAACTAAATTGTAGTATTTTTCTTCTCTTCAGACGTCATGCTCAATTCCTGGATCATTATTTCTATACTAACAATGGCATGGACATTCCAAGAGGAACACACAGCTTCACAATTCGAACTACATCAAAGGTTCATTGCACAGTACACTGGGAAAACATGATTCGTAAATAGCTACATCAACATAAACAGCAATATGAGATGCCCTAAGAAAATTTACAACAATGTGGTAAAAGCTATAGAACAAAATGAGTATTTAACAAGTACCTACTTACCATAATTGCAAAGTAGGTACAAAAGCAGATTTCATTCCAACACCGACCCCTCACCTAAATTAGCCTTCTTAAACTAACTTTTACAAGAGCACCAAAACCAGTACCAATATTTTCTACAAGATCCTTGGTTTCTGCCTCATCAAAAAGAAACCTCACCAGACACTTCAATAAGATTAAAAAGAGGCGGAGACACACTAAAATATTTATTGGAACTGCAACCATGACTTATATACACGCCTTGAACACCAAAATATATTTACGACAAGACACGCGAATCCATATATATGTAAAATTAAAGAACAACTACACGCGAACACAAACCCATTATCAGAATTAAAACAAAACCTTATCACACTTTCTCAGCATACAATTCCTTCATTTCATCTATAGAACTACACCAGGAAATACTAAAATTAAATATATACACAAATCTGGAGAAAACTATCTCAGACAACATCCACAATCTCATCTCTACTGTACAAAACACTTGGACTTTAGCTCGTGACTACACTACACCTCTCAATCTTTACACCTACAACATTATGCACGATTTGATCTTTAACACCTTTCAAATCACAGATCAACAACCCATAAAACCTCTCAACCTTACCAACTTCTATCAATTTCTTTCCTTTACCTGGACATATCTCCATGACAACGATCCTTCTTACATCATTTCCACCGTCGTTCCACTTTCAACAGAAACTCACTATGAAACTTATCAAATTTTACCTTTTCCCACTCCATTTAATGATACTTATAAAAGACTTGTAGTAAACTAGCCATATCAGTACTATTTCATAAATTACAAAATATTAAAATACACTCACAGTCACTCTCTTTCCTCTAACATTTTCAAACACTCATTTTTTAGACAAATCTGTTTTCCTCCTAACCCAGTCCGAACACTAGACGATAAGAATTGCATTTTAGCTTCAATTCTTTCACGTGAAAACAACACCCATTGCCAATACTCTATCAATGCAGACAATATTCCCTATCTCTTGCAAGTGGGAAATCGGACTCTCATTTCCTTCTCTTCTAAAACTGTAGCTTCTATCTCTTGTCCACAATGACAACCCCTTTTAGCTTCAAATAACCTCTTTAGCATTCATCATGGCTGCAATTTCGTTTCTGAAGGGCATAGTTACAAGTATTCCACTCATTCCTCAATACATACAAAGTGAACTTCACATAACTTAAATCTCCTTGAATACACAAAGGACCCACACAAATTCACCCCTAGCGTTTCTTCCTTTAGGTCCACGTTGCATCTAAAACCCATGTCTATACATTGAGACTCCTCTCTAAAAGATTTTAATCAAACTACATAGACCCAACAAATACTTACCATTCACGCGATTACCCTTTCAGGTAACATGAAATTGTTTTCATCATCCTTTCGATATTTTAAAACAATTAATCCTACTCACCCTGGAACATAACTTTTTCGAATTTAATAACACGTTTCTGAAACAAAATTCTGGACTTAGTATGGGTTCTCCCTTTCTTCCTGTATTAATAATATTTTTATGAACTCCTTAAATTTATTACATTTTTCCTAACCCATCATGACTAATGTTACTTGACAGAGGTAGATGATATTTCATTCTTTTCCTCACAGGAATCAATCACTTGTATACCATTCTCATTTCCTCACGAAAACCTAACATTAAATTCACCATTGAAACTTCTAGAAATAATTCCCTACCATTCCTTGACGTTCTTACAACCTGGTCAAATAATCATCTTACTACTCTCCAATTTCCTGTTTACCGCGTACACCTACTTACAACCCAAGTTACATACATTTGTTCGTCCCATTCAACCAACACAAAAATAGAACCTTTCTCTTTATTCCTCAGACGAAAAAGAATATCTCCCCTCTCCTACAATCGATTTGATTACCTGTTCTCTATTTTTACAAACTTTCCTACACCGAACTTATTTGAACAACATCACTAAACTAGCAAAAAAATCCTTCTATCAACCGCACACACTCACAACCACTCTAAAAAACAATCCTTTCTTACCATTCCCATCCTCTTAAAACAATAAAAAATTATCTTACCCAGCCAGATTAACCAAACTCTTACCTTCTATCCCCTTCTTCTCAAACTATCTAACCTAACATAAATCGACCCACCACCATACCCTCCAATTGTTTAAAAATTCCTTCCTTCATTGCAACTCCTGTATAACATCGCGAAACTCATGATTTAAGCGTAGACGGTACCAACTACAAAGAGACCTTCCAATACAATCAATATTCTCCCTACATTACATGCTTCCCACCATAACATCCAAGACTATTAACAACAACTCCCTATAACATTCAAAAGATTTACACCCAAAAAAAAACTATTTGAAATGCCTAACTGCATCCTAACACCAATAATTACAATAGACAAAAAGGTGAATTCAAATATTAATCCCACTCTTAACAAAATTTTGTCCTTAATGATGCTTGAAAACTCTTGGATCCATGGAAAATATTAAAATTACCTTTTTAGTTTACTATTGTTGATATAAAGTTAACTTTAGTCTTACAAAAAACTGCACCTAAAAAGGTTTCACATTTTTAAATTGCTAATATATTAAAAATAATAAATCTACTTTAATATATAAAAGGTCTCTTCTAAATTATAGACAAGTCTCTGTTTCTAGGATTTTTATATATATAAATAAAATATATATTATATATATATATATATATATATATAATATAGATAATATATATATTATAATAATAATAATATATATATATATATATATATATATATATATATATATATATATATATATAAATACGTGATTTATATATATACATAAGTAATAACATCTATACTATAGAATAAAATAGACTATATATATATATATATAATATATATATATAATATTAAATATATATATATATATATATATATAATACTATATATAAATATATAGTATATATATATATATATTATTTCTTCACACCTTTTATCAAGGAAAAAAGTCTTTGGAATAGTATACAGTTACAACAATTTTAGCTTCATTCCTTGATTTACCAAAATTAAAAATATTTCTGTTATTTCTGCATTAATTTTTTACTTATCTGCATTAAAGTTGCAATTGTGACAGGATATTATTTAATATTGTTGTCCAATTATCACACTCTTCAAACACAAATATTTTTTTAACATTATGATAACTGTGGAAAAAGAGAATCAAGAAAACTGCCCAGCTTCCAACATACTCTTTGAAACAAACGGTATATCCTTTGATCACATCATGTACCGACTCGATTTCTATTAATCGCCTAAAAATCTAATATCAGCGCTATTGACTACAATAGGGTTACAAAAGCCATGACATGCTAAACAAGTTTAACCGAACAATAAGTTTAGAGGATGGGAAAAAATCTTTTAAAACAAAATAACCTGCTCACCTCATCGCGATACAGAACCTTAACCCATCTTTCGAACTCACGTGCGTCTAGTGTCCAAGTGACATTCCTAGAGTAGATAGCGTAAAACTACTTCATAGCTACGTTAGTCTAGAGTTAATTTAAAGTGGAACAAAAGATTTCTTATATAAGTTTGAACTACAGGTGAAAAATTTAATTGATGACCTTGAAACCAACTAACCTGTAATTGTCTGACTTACTGAATATCATCATACATGTAAAGTGACGTATTTACAGCAAAACACTATGGGTAGGCAAATCACGAGTTTTTAAGAATGGTATGACGAATATATATATATATTATAATATATATAAATAAATATATATATAATATATATATATATTAATATATATATATAAACTATATATTATAAAATATAGATTAATTATATATTATATATATATAATATATATTATATATATATATATATATATATATATATATTAATATAAATATATATATATATAAATATTAATATATATTATATAATATATATATATAATACTATATATATATATAAAATATATATATCTATATATATTAATAAAATATATATAATATATAAATATATATATGATATATATTAAATAGCAAAATAAACCTTAAAGGAAATATATAGGCCAAAAATAGTTGATGGGGGGAGAAGAAAGGATACACTGGACATCCTCTTAAGCTTTATAGAAAAGCAAATGTTGAGCAAAAGTTCAGTTTAGTGAATGTGGAGAAGATGTATTTTGTTTATAGAAAAGTTTCTGCTCAAAAAGAAGAAAGAAGCAAAAGTTAAAGTTGCCATTTTAAAAATGGCAAAAAAATAGTGAAAAAGAGGCAGAATGATTATTCCATTTTCTACTGGGATAAGAATTTAGTTTCAGGAGAATAAGTTTACACGATTGCAAAATTTTTGGATATTTGAAGATGACAGTAATTCTAAAGGCAGCGTTCTGTGCTTATAGCACGAGAACAAGCAGAGTCAAAACAAGGTATTATGTGTTTAGGGGGAGAAAAATGAAGATTTTCGCCTCCATACAAAGAATATAGCTGGCATTTGCACCTCCAAAGATCCTTTCCACTGGAAGCTTAGTCATCCCACTGGAAATCAAAGAAGTGCGACCTCAAATCCGACCTGTTTGCAGCACAAAATTGCCCAAAACGTTTACTCCTCGTAGGCGGGGGTCTTTCCTGCAGAAGACTTGAAGAGATGGAGTAGAAAACAGTGATAAAGAGTGATCGGAGAACCATAGCAGGAAAGAATTTAACAGAATAAGAAGAAACAATAGAGATTAGAAAAGTCTATAATTTGGTTCATCCCAAAGATTGACCAGAGATAACAAGGAGATGCACTAACTACCAGTCCTTCGAATAAAAAATAGTAGCAAGTCACCACTGTTATCTTGATCCTTAGAAAAAGAAAATGCCGTCGTGAACGTGAAATCACAAGAATTATAATTTCAGAGAAACGTGCAGAAGGGAGAGAATGTGTTCTAATTTGGAGCCTAAGTAGTTGAAATAATTAGATAGTAAAGGTGAGTTAGAAGACAATACACCAAGAATATGAAATTAGTTTTAGATTGACAGGTTAGCTTGATACATTAGAGATATCGGAAAACTCCAAACAAAGACAGTGGAACAAATAACATCATTGCACACAGGCACTAACAACGCCTTTACTGAAATAAGGAAAGAGATGGAGGAAATCAACATGAGTAGATTTTGAATCCCCAGAAACGCCTCAAAACCTAAGTTTTCGGTAAAGAATAAGAAATGAGGCTTAGAGGAGAGAGGTGATGGTCAACAAAATGAAAATAATTCAAACCGAAATTTCAGAAATTTATGAAGAAAGAAACCGTACATCGATACAGACTGCCCGATTTGGTGACGCGCACCTCCATTCAACGGATTAATGGTCTTTAATGTAATAGAGTAGGTGGATAATAATTATTTTGGAAGTCCACCCCATAAAGCCTCTGAGACTAATCCTGGCTGCCTTTGACAGATTTTTTATTTCTTTAAGTAGTAAGGTGTTCACGATCGGTAGCCAAAACGGCATCCGGAAGTTGCAAAGTGCAAAGCATCATTTTTGCAAATCCGGTTTTATACTGACGTTTTCACATAGTGTTTAAGGCGATTAAGTTTTTAAGTCTGTAAGACGATTCGAAGTTTTGAACCTGAAACTTAGGGCTTATCCCCCAAGGGGCATTTTATTCCTGCAAGTTTAAATATCTAAAGATCATTTGATGTGTTCAATATCATTTATCGAGTTTCTACCCCAATCGACGTTTAATCGCTTTCTATAGCTTGTTGACTTATTACATGAAAAGATTATCGAAAGAAATTATCACTATATAAAATTCAGTCTATTATTACGTTGTAATAAGGTTTACGTTCAGGGAAACCCCTCTACGAATAATACTGCCGCTCATCAGGTGAGGAACGTAACCTCTACGAGATTACGTGACCGTACACCTCCCTTCCCGGAAGGGTGTGCTGCCCCTCTCCCCAAATAGGAAATCGCTGCGCGAAAAAATAAAATAAATAATAATATATAATAATATATATATATAAATATTATATATATATAATAAATATATATTATAATATATATATATAAATATTATAATATATATATAATAATATATATATATATATATATATATATATAGTCCCTTACCCTCCCCCACCCGTTAGGGGCTCTGGGGTTCCGAATTGTATAAGTAAATATTATATGAGCTCTACCTCCACAGGAGAAGTGGAGAAAGGACGGAGTCATCGGATCGACTCCCAGCCGACTGATGCTGGAGCCCTTGTGGTGCGTTAATAAAATATTCGTGTATAATAAAATACAATATTGGTGCCTTATATATATATATATGTTTATAAAGGTCGTAGAACTTTTTATAGGAGTTTCAGTTTGAATCTGTCTGCCCCCCCCCCGAGTTCTCCTCCGAAAATACAAGAGCCCATAAATAGGAAGGAAGAAGAAGGGAGGAAGGAAGAAGGTTATGGATAAAGGATTGGAGAGAAGTCAAGTGTACCGCACCCGGTTGCTGGGGCGTGCGTGCCGAGTAGTAAAATCATTTAATAAAACAATATTTATCTATAAAATAATGTATACATAATACTCTAATATAAAGTTTCAAGTTCGTAAGGTGTCTGGGCCCAACCCCGGAGAAGTTGGTGGTTCAAGAAAAATAAATAAGTAAATAAATAATTAAATAAATAAATAAGTAAATAAATAGTAAATGTTTAATTAATGATGATTTTTGAGCCGGAGCATGGAACCCTCAGATAGTCCCCACTAAATAAAAAAAGAAGAAATGCACCAGAGTGCAATAATAGAAGACGATGGAGGAAGGAAGAAGGATGAAGAATGAGGAAGGAGTAAAGAGGAGTAGGAGAAGGAGTCGAAGTTCCACCAGCGCAACCGTGTGAGCCGATGCGGCCTGATTATAAATATGGTTGGCCCCAAATATGTATCAATTATATGTTATAAGATCGTAGATCTGAAATATGAGGGGTGGGATTCAATTAATCAAAAGTTCTCAATAGTCAAGTGCCACTGACAATAAGAAATACACGAAGTGCAAAGGGCTGAGAGAGAAGGAAAAGAAGAAGAAATCAGCTTTGGGAAACTAGTTTACAAAGAAAAAGGCGGCACCCATGCTGAGCCGATGCGGAGCTTAATTTAGTAAACATTCGTTTAATAATACTATCATTACTGTTCACATGACTGATTCTGTTCAAACATGTAGAAGCCACATTTGTATTCCATCTTACAAAGAACCCTCATATGCCATTTCATTTCTTCCCATAGGCAGTTGAAGTTTTGTTAAGAATACTTCCATCACCCAAAAGACATCTGGATATTTTTGTTAGGATAAATATATATATATAATATATTATATAATATATAAAATATATTATATAATATATATATAATATATATATAATTATATATTATATATAATAATATATAATATAATATATATATATAAGTGAAGAATATTTAATAAAACTTTGTATAAAAGTGGATGTCAAGAAACAAAAAATAGTCACTGAAACTATGAATAAAATTTATTATCAACAAATGGAACATCTGAAATGAAAATAGTTTGACAAAGCAATGATAGAAATATTTTATTATAAATTGAGCCGTTTCTTTATCCTTTTCAAAAGTTTCTTTGTTTTTATGCAATCCCCTGTTTTGGAGAGGTTAGTTAACATTTGTAAAGCATTTTGTCCCATTTTATTTTTCGAAAGAACAAGAATCTTTTCATAGTCTAAATGTTCAGCCTGATTCCATATAACAAATGCATCGAATATTTCGTTTTCTGAAAGACATTCATGTAATTCCTTTATATAATTAGTTATTTCTACCACATCATGGATTCTTGTGATATGAATTATTATGCTCTGCACAGCTTCCTTTATTTCAGAACTGTCATTGTATTCACAAATCTTTTTTTTATTAAACAGGACCATCAAAAAATCTTCTTTATAACTTTGCTCCTCTCCAGAAGAATTTGATGACTGTAGGTAATGAATTGGTTTTGTTATATCTAAATCCGCTATGTTTTCTAAAAAGTACCAAATACTTTCATAATGTAAATGTGAATCTATCCCAAAGGAAATAATACGGAAGTGATCTGTACTTTTAGCCTTTAATTCTACGTCAAAATGTTCAAAGGGGAGGCCATTTTCAAGGAGATGTATGCAAAATATTTTAAAATTTTCCGCTCTCTTTTCTAGGTAATTTACTAATTCAGAAAATTTTAAACTACGAATTCGATAGAGAAAAGATAAATTGATAAACTCATTTTGATTTGGAGATAGGCCACCTATTGATATTAATGTAAAGAAAGACTTATAACGACTAAAAATACATTTCAAAACAGAAAGTTCACAGTTTAAGAGTTTATCTAACACCGAGACACAAGCAGTATCAGTAGCAGCATAATATCCAAATCTCTCTATTGATTTAAGAAATATTAAAAAAAAATCCTCAGGAGCATGAGAAATTTCAAGTAAACAATAGCTATTACCAGGAATTTTTATTTCAAATTTGTCTATCAGTTTTGCAACAATCTTCCAATGATGTAAAGATGTTTCCTCTTCAATATCCAAACAAAGATGTAAATACTCAAGAGCAAATGATCCTCTTTTATCTTCCTTTTCTAAAATGTACTCAAACAGTTCCTTGTATATAATTCTTTCCGGAGAGGTGCACTCAAAATTGCAGCTTTTAAAAGTTTTGGCAAAGGATGTTAAGCAACTAGCAAAATAATTTTCAAACTTTAAATCAATTTCTTTTTCTATTAGGATGCGAATAATATGAAACTGACGGTACTTAATAGCATAATAAAAGTTGCTTCTTTCTAATACGTCCAACTCGTTTAAAGAGTCTTTATTCTGTTTTTTAACAAACTCTTCGTCTCCAAGCATAATATATTTTTGAATTTTACAGTTCAATAAATTTTCAACAAACATTGAGTCAAATAAATATAATAGAAAATCATTCCTGTCATCTAAAAGGACTTTTGTCATTATTCTCAAAGCATCATTTTTAAATCTATAAATTTCAATATTAGATGAAAGATAGCTAGCAATAAGATATTCAGCTAAAGTTCTGTGAATGAATTGATAACCTTTTTCATTCATTTGAGTAAAACCAATCCTGTGTAAATTATAATAATTAAATATACTTCCCAACATGTTTGTTAAGGTACTGGCATCCTCGAGATTTATTACTCCTCCAAATTCAAGAGCAAATTTTTGGAACTGACAATGATAATAATAGATAAATTCTTCTCTCAAAGTTTCGTCTTTAATTCTCTCATCGAAGAATATTTTAAACTTTTTCCTGAAAAAATATTCATATAACTTCCTCAGATTCATCTGCTGTAACCTAATAGGAGTTTCACTTTTTACTTCTTCTTGGAAAGCAATAGCAAGCATATACGTATGCAAAGCAATTCCAAGGAATTTTCTTTCTTGATTTTTTATACTAATATTAAAGTTTCGAACCAAAATTTCGGCGTTTGATTCATTTCTCTGAATCCACCAATTATTACGTATGAAATCAAATATAGATAATAATGGAGAAGTTTCACTCCAAATCTTAGTTACCAGACGAATCTGATCATCCTCGCTAAAATCTTCAATTTCAAAAGCAATAACACCTAAGGCTTTCTCTAATTGTTTTGCATAGTGGTATCTGGTTGAAATCCATATTTGCTTCACGACAGTTTCTTTCTTCAAATATCTTATCAATTCAACTATATTTTTTCGATATTTAAGGTTGTAAATTTCATCAAATCCATCAAATATTATAACAAGACGAGATTCATTAACAAGAAATCTTCTTAAAATAGTTCGTGAATAGGAATCGTGGCAATGCTCACATCTTGCCAAGAAGTCAATGATAGTCTCTAAGTTATTTAAAGAGTCCAATGCACTAAGAAAATCTTGACACTCGTTAAGTGATATCCTAATAACCCAATTTATTTGAGACTCGTTTGTGCATCTGACTAAATTCGAAACGTTTTCGAGAAGTTTCGTTTTACCAATACCAGGATCGCCTGTAATAATTATTAATTTTTCTTTATTTGTTATTTCAAATTCTTTAAACAGTTTATTTCCCTGACAGAATTGTTCCAAAAAATTTGAAGTCGATGGGTAAGTTGATTCAAATTTAAGATCAATTCCAATAAAAGTAAGCCAGTGGAGACTTTTTTCGTTAATGTCTTTTAGATTTTTATTGCAGAAAGATTTAAAAATTTCCAAACTAAATTTGTTGTAGGTAAAATAAAAGGGATGACTCACTTCAAAATACTTTAAATCTTTAAGCTCTATGCTAGAAGGATATTGTTCTTTTAAGTCCGTCATGTCAGACAGATTTTCAAGAGAAACAATGATAAAGACATCAGAACTTTCCATGAATACATTGATACTTACTTTTTTTCTCTGAGTAAGTGTTCTGTGGATGTAAATTGTACTATGCTCATTTTGTAGTGATTTGCCTAAATCGAAAACCTTATTTTCTGAAAATGCATTCATTAACGTTTCTGGGGTATTAACCTCAGAAGGAGAGCATATATCATGAAACTTTACCATTTTGCCTTGAAAGTTAATTGAAAACTTTTCAAGTTCTTCCAAAAGTGTTCTTTCCGTTATCCATCTTCTATAATTCTTTTTGGATTTCGTCATATTGGAACGTAAAGAAACCCCTTGGCAATACCAATTTTTCATAAAAGCATTAAATCCATCACGGATTAACGGTTTATCAATTTCACTAGAGATAAGATTCTCATTCCTTGTTTGATTTACTGCAAATGTTAAAAGTCCAAAAAATTTTAAAATATTTTCGTCAACAAATTTTTCATCAATACTCCCTGAAGGAAAACTTACTTCTGTGTCTTCATTAGGAATTCCAATTATTTCAATGTCTCTCTTTTCTAAGAATTTGACAATTTCTTGACAATTAAAATTTTTGAGAAGGGATCTTAAAGTATTAACCTTTGACTTCTGATCAGTGACATTTTTAAACCTACCAAAGTAAACAAGTTTCTTGAGGTCTTCATAAGATCTGTCTTTGTATTTTTCATAAAACTTGAATAAAGAGTCGAAAATATCCTTGCGAAAGTCATGAAGTTCTTGATTATTTTTTTTAAAATCTCCATTTAAGAATGAGGGTTTAAATTTCTTGGTTTTAACGTCCACCACGTGAGTAATAAGCATTCTGTAATATCGTTTAATTAAACTAAATGCTTGGTCATGAATCATTGACTGTATATTAATAGTTTTCTTCAGCAGTATACTTAACACTAGTTCATTTGCCAGCCTTTCTCTGTCTGAAAGAAATTGATCAAGGAATATTTCTTTTCTTTTTTCAAATTCGTTAATGGAAAGTTTGAAAATGCTCCCGGAGTTGTAAAATAATCCTGTATTCGATATCTCCTGTTTGGAAATACATCCAAGAGAATCTTCAATTCCAACATTAGTACAAATGATCAACTCTTCAAGATCTGCATCTTTAAAGTCTTTATCTTGTGAAAGAAAATCTAAAGATTCCAAATAATGATCAAAATAAAATTGCAAAAGAAAATTACTATTCGAATTTGTACTTAAATCTTCATAGCCTATTTTATATTCCTCGTTTGCCAAGCATTTCAGTTGCATCAAATGATATTTACATTTACCATTATTTGTATCGTAAGAAAAAACTAAATCATCAAATTTTCCACATCCTCTTTTCTCTCTCGTAAGCC
>JABUQX010033499.1:52500-65000 GCA_015478945.1 Trachelipus rathkii
GGCTTGTACACATAATGTATTCTCTTCGAAGAGAGAGTGGCATCACATTGGCTTCAACTTCAAGGCTGACCTGGGGGGACGATCGGAAGGCTCCAGTGGAGATTCGGATCGCCTCATTTTGGATGGGATCTAACTGGTGTAGTATGTGTTGTGTCGAGGTCTGGCGTAACTGCACAGCCATAGTCCAGTTTGAATCGGATTAGGGCGATGTAGAGGCGTAAAAGGGACTTGCTATCAGCACCCCAAGATTTTGAGGCGAGATGACGTAACAGGTCAAGCGCGAGATGAAAAGTTGTTTTCAGGTGTTTAATTTAAGGTGCATATGTTAAGTGGTCATCTAGAATGAGTCCTAGAAATTTGTAGTAAAATAGAAAAATAGAAAAAATCAACAATCACTCAAATTATATTTACTAATAAATTATATGTCTTCTCTTGAATGAAATAATTTGAAAATTTAAGAGGGTGATACTAGCCTGAATGTCTATTTTTATGATTTTGGGGTAGGCTGACCATTTTTTCATGAATAAAAAAATGGGACATTGGGATAGCAAAAATAGTAAAGGTGTTTTCTATATTTATGAAAATTAACACGAGAAAAAAATTTAATTGCATGAACATATTTATTGAGCTTGCTTACCAATATTCTTCAGTGACAGAAGAAATTCAATTATTTAGGGAAATGTAGAGGGAGACTGTTTTTTACCACGTTTCTACCGTGAAGATTTCTCTAATGAAATTATTTTACGCAGCAAATTTCGCTCTTTCAACACCATACCCTAAAACCTCTCACGATCAAAGTTGCAATTTTGTCTTACAACTAATATAACCCTCATTATTTAACCTAGATTTCTCCTTTCACCACATATTCTTTATAACAGAAAATATTCTCTCAACAGGTGCTGTACTCCCTTGAAGATAAAGATTAAACTCTGCAATATTATAAAAATTTTGAAAGTTTTTCTCTCATTTTAGAAAAAAAATCTGTGCCATCTTTCAAACAGGAATATTTCTGTATTCTATATATAAAACTTCCTTACAATAATAGTTGTTAAGAGAGTCCGCTAATTGAATACGCGAGTTTCTTCTGCTTCTGTGCTTGTAAAGAGTTCCTCATTCAGACTGTCCAGTATTTATTTCCATTAACGTGTCTTCCTTAGTGGCACACACTTGAAGTTTTCAGTGTTTCCAAAACTGCACTTCCACTTGTTGACACACACACACACTAAAAAGGTTTCAAAGAAATTCTCAAGTACCTCAAAATTCTGAATCTCATTAATTTCTCCTGAATTTACTAGCATTTTAGATGTCTTTTTGACATCAATAGTTAACACTTTAAAACGGGACAAAATTGACACTTTTTATTGAATGACGGGACGACTGTAAAATTATAAAAAAAAAAAAAAACGGTACTGTCCTGTTCAAAACGGTACGTACGGTGAGCCTATTCTGGGAGTATATTCATATGAAGAGTAAACATTTAGAAACCTAAAATATTAAAAATTACAAAGCCATTACTTGATTATCTTGAAAGAAACAAAATGTTTTATTAACATAAAAGATATTCCATACTATCAGGAACAAAAATAGCAGAAAAAAGAAAACACGATAAAACAGAAGCTGTAGATGATGATCTATCCTCTTCCATACCACCAATATCTACCTCTGTTAGAAAACGATTCATCCACCTATAATGTTGGAACAAACTGAAAAAAATATTTTGAATATTGATAATAATAGAAAAATGTCGAGAATCAAAATAAGGGAAATGATTGCTGTGGACAACCAACCATTTTCCTTTGTAGAAAATATTAGATTTACGAAGTAGCATAGGGACAAGAACTGACAGGAGTCAGATTTGTAGCTAAATGTGGCAACTATTTATCATTTTTGGTACTTTTTGCCATTTTTGGCGTTTTTTTAGCATTTATCGGCGTACGGTCTCCCGCATCTGACCAAGTCATGTCGGCCGCTAACTAGGGAGCTGCACCGAACTTCGGAGAAGTTTGGCTATTTTTTCCATGGGTAGCACTGAACGTCAATGACGACTGGGTATCTTCAATGGTAACGGCATGTCTCCATGGTCGAGATCGAGGCTGGCTAGATGATACGAAGATCCGATCGACCGAGTCATGTCAGCAGTTGACTAGGGAGCTGGCCCAACTCCGGTAGAGGTTGTCTCGATGACGGTGGCTGGGGATCGAGGTTAATGGCACATCTCCAAGGGCGAGTTCGAGTGCTGCATCACGTCTCGAAGGCTGAGAAGACTGCCCACAACTCCGGGGGAGTTTGGATAGTTTGGATCAATGGCGCCTACGAGTTTTCAACGCTGGGAAGCCTGCTATCGAAATCTGGTAGACCTCTTTCGGTGGATTTTAACGTGAACTCCGAGTCTTGATGCTGCAAATGATCGATAGATCATTCACTCGATTTATATTTATCAAAATACAAACTCATCAAACGGAATATTGAAACGGCGCTATCATGAATAACAGACCATGGTTGATACCACTACACCAAAGATAAGAGATAGATTTTACCTTCTTTTTAAAGTATTAAAACAGCAGTTTCTGAAGAATGAAGATAATAATTAAATTTAAGAAATCAGGAATAAATATATATCTATATATATACTGTATATATATATATATATATATATATATATATATATATTATATATATATTATATATATAGAGGTAATATTTTTTTATTTTTTTTTTATTTTTTTATATTATTTATTATATATTTATATTTTTATTTATTATATTATTATTATATTATTTATATATATTATATATAGATCTATGTATATATAGACTACCATTCCAACACAATCAAAACCCCACGTCCCTCGACATTACTTTCTGCTCCCCCCCCCTCGAATTCACAATTCAACACAAACACTTCACACACACGCATTCTTTAAAAGAACATACATTAACTATAAGAAAGCGAACTGGCAAGCTTACACTGATTTCATAGAACAGGAACTCCAATTCTTCCAAACATCTAACTTTACATCTCTTGAGAAAGCAATACAACACTTTGATAAAGCTATTCTAAAGGCATCCAAAATATACATTCCCCAAGGATACCGTAAACATTTAAATCCCAACTTTTCACCAGAAATTAATCCTTAAAAAACAAAGAAACTCCCTCCATCAAAACAGACAACCAAACCAAGAGCAAATAAATCAAATCACTGACCTTAACATTAGAATCAATAACTTAAATAGCACAAATAAGAATAAAAATTGGCAGCAATGCACCCAAATATTTAATCAGAAAATCAACAAACAAAGCTCTTCCGAACAATAAAAAAAAATCACACTTTACAAGCACAATCCCCACTAACCCCTAGCCATAAACCTACATCACCCATCAATATATTAATAATTAAAAGACTTTGAAAATTAAAGAATAATCAAGAAACCTCCCCATTTACTCCGTTAGAGGTTCTCAACACCATCAAATATCTTAAGAACTCACAAGCAGTACGTTCAGACAAAATATCTAATATCCACTTCAAGCATCTGAGAACTAACGCCATAGCAGTCCTAACCCAAATATTCAATACAGCATGGCCAAACTAACACCATCCCACCATTCTGAAAACACGCACACAAAATCCCCAAGTAAAACCTAACATACCACCCAACAACCCAGCTTCGTATAGACCTATATCGTTGCTTTTTACAATATCTAATGTTTCCGAGAGATTAATTCTGAATAGAACCCCCCCTCAACCCTCACTCATAGTTACACAATATGGATTTAGAAAAAACATTCCACTACCACGCTACTAACCGATTTAACACAAAACATCCTCACGGGTTTTAATCAAAACATACCACCCCCACACTCTCCTAGTAGCAATAGACATAAACAAGGAATTCGATACTTCTTTCGCGTCACCTCTTAATAGAAAAAAATTTAAATACGGAAGAAACCATCAATGACAAGAAAATAATAGCAAATTCCTATCCGATCTCACCTTGAGAGTCATACATGGACTCCACACTTCCTATATACAGGTTATATAAAGAAGTTCCCCAGGGCACCATTCTATTGCCAACATTTTAATCTTTTTATGCACGCTTCCATAACTCACATCAACTTAATAAAAAGAGTCATGCAGATGACCTGACAATCGTAGCTCAAAGTCTATCTATAAATTCTATAAATACAGCAAGTCCTGAACTACAGCAATAAATAAAACAACTGAAACAGTGTTTATCAGCAAACAAAATGACTGCCTCTCCTTAAAAATACTCCAGCAAACTGTTCACACCTAACAGAAGAGAATCAAATACCCATCCAACAATCTCAATAAACAACCCACCATCTTAGGCTTAACTTTTAATACACAGTATTTTCACCTCCACATAAACAACATTACCACTAGAGACAATTAAGACAATGAAAACACTAACCGAAACAAATTTCGGTCAACATAAAGAGTACCTCACTATTATATATTGGCAATACCTTTGTTCCATCTTGAACTATGCATCACCCGCATGAGAGCCCGTAATAGCTCAGTCCAACGTCAAAAACAAAGCTCCCAGATTATTAACAGGCTGCTTCCCATCCACACCCAAACATCATTTACAAACAGAAACAAAAGATTATTCCTTTAAGGCCCCATCTTGATATGATAGGCTGCCAGTTTTACAGCAAATCACTTTCAACAGACCACCCCCTACACCAAACATTACAACAACCCCCTCCCCAAGAAGGGAAAAATTCATACCAGCTATATGCTATTCTAACATTTGCAACACGCTCCCCCCCACGCCACTAGTCAGACACTCTCATTATCAGACACCGACACACACAATTAACACAAGGATCGATCTACGGATACCCAAACAACACCATACTCGTAGTGCGTCCGCCCGAAATATCTCCCACAAAGCAAACTATTGACCGTCAAACCAGAGTGACGCTTCGCTCCGTTCCCTTTCTTCCACGGGGCCTTCTACTGCATGCTCCAAACCTACGTCATCTTTAAATCTTTGTGAATAATAATTATAATAATAATAATTAGGATAATGTTGAACATTTTAAAATTTCAATTAAATGTTTTTGCAACGCTAAAGAACGACATTCGCAACTACAATAATTGAAACTTGGCAACTCCTTAGATAAAACTTGATTAGTTGATTGAAATTCAAAAAAGTCTTTCTAATAATGCGCGATCAACACTTTTTCTCTCTGTTATTTATGTTAATTATTATCTCTAATTTACCTTTTACATTATATAAATTGTATAGTGAAAAAAATATAAATTTCTTATTCTCATGGCAAAATATTTCTGGTGTTTACCAATTTATCTTAATACCTCAATCAAGCTCTTATAAACACACACACCTGACACACACACACACACACACATACACCTACACACCCACACACACCACACACACACACACACACACATATATAATATATACTTATATATATATAATATTATATATATATATATATATATATATATATATATATATATATATATATATATATATATATATATATATATATATATATATATATATATATATATAAATTTAAAATTTTGAACTAAATATATAATAATAAATGGAATCAAACCTTTTTGGTAATTTTAAATATTGTTATTCATTCTCAGATTCCACCAAACTGCACGAGTGTCTTCCAGTGATTCTTTAAGCAGTGTTTCCTTCTGAAACATACAAAAGAAATTATTTTGAAACCTTTCGGAATTATTTTAATATTCTATTTTAGTTTTAAAGCCGTCATTTTTTAGCCAAGATTTCAGCTTTAGTTAAGATAAATCCAAAATGTAAGTAGGAATTTGTTCTTAAGGGAATTTGAAGGTGCAACTGATTTTTGGGATGTAAGAAGTATTATAATAATAAGTAATAATAAAATATAATTATGAATATAATTAGAGATAATAATAATGAATATAATAATATTTAATCAATAATAATATAATGAAGAATTAAACAGCAGCTTTTGTTTTAATATAAGTTTTACTTTTTCTTCCAACCCTAAATATTTTCTTCTGATAATCATTTGTTCTTTAATAGAGTATTTTTGATCATTGTAAACACCAACATTTATATTTATTTATTACATCTGACCGGTTTTTCGTTCGTAAACCTCGACATCTTCAGAGTTAACTGTTACATAGACTGATAATTGTTAACGAAGGACAGATCCTTTAAATTAAAAGTCCAATTTTAGCTTTTTAGGATTCGATATTATATTCTAACTTAAGGGACAATATCATTTGAACTCAATGTTAAGTATCTGGTTTAATGTTTTATGATATAATAGCCCTCACTTTTCAATTTTTTGGCTTCACATGAGGAGTGTAAATTTTAAATGATTTGAAATAATCAGGTACATTGGTCTTGTTGTGCTCAGTGGATAAATGTTCGTATATTTTACTGGGTTTTAAACGGTGCTGGTATGGCCTATTGTAATCATATTAGTCGTGTAACAATATACGTCGACGTACGTCCTTAGTAGAGAAGCAGGAAGGTACACGACATGGTGATTAAATGAAAGGGTATCCTTAGTAGATAAAGAAGGAAGAAAGTTTTCTTGTTTTTGTGGTATACAGTTTGACTGTAATTTTAGTTTAACTGTGATTTAATGTGGGCGTTAATAATGCTGCGTAGGCATTTTCCCCCTTTTATCAAGTCTTTGCATTTGATTTTAAAATAAAATTTAATCTTAGAGATATTGTTCGTATTGTCCTGTTGTTTTATAGAGTTTGTTTGATGTTTTTGTTTATTATTTTCTCCGTTAAATTTAAAGCGTGGTTACAGGGGTGGTTACAGTTAATTCTTTTAATCTCATGTCATCAGAATGACTCCAATCCGAGCACAATTTATAAGCCTATCATTTGAGTGTTTTAACAATTGAATTCTTATATACTTCTGGGAGTAGGAGTTGTAATTAAGGTACAGACCATTATCAGTTGGCTTGACATGTATGCCTGTGGAAAAAGTTACATTCATTATTTTTGATTTTATATTTTTTTAACAATAGCTACTTATATTTATTTTGGAGATTTTGAAGATTATTGCAGTCTCCATTCCCAAACGGTTGATAAACTGGATGAATGTCTGTATGATTCCTAAATATAGTAAGGGTGTCATCAACGTATCTTATATAGAAGACTGGGTTGAATGTGTTGTTTTCCTTCAAAATTCTATTTTCTAGCTCCGCCATGTAAAAGTCAGCGAATGTAGGGCCTAGAGGTGAACCCATGGCAACACCATCCTTTTGCAGGTGTCTCAAGATGTCTCAAGTATAGAGACGAATCGCGTCGGGAAATCTACGTAAATATATCTTCTTCTTCTCCTGTAAATTATTTTCAAAGATTATTTTAAAGAAATTAAATTATGTATACAAAAATAAATATTTAGAACACTGGAAATAAAATCAATAACTTTTATAAAATCAAAGACTGATGTTGAATTCCTAAATAATAATAATACTTAAATAATAATATAATAATAATAATAATAATAATAATAATAATAATAATAATAATAATAATAATAATCTTTTTGAAAAGTAGAAATGAAAGATCCCATAAGATCAATCTTTCGACATGACGTCACATCTTACAGTTTATTTTTTAAACAAAAAAAAAGTCATGTAATGTAAAAAGAAACTCATGATATATATATATATTATATTATCTATATTACGTGTATATATCTATATATATATATATATATATTATATATATTAATATATGATATATATTATATATATATATATATATTATATATATATATTATACAAGGTGGGCATTAAACGCTGTTATTCTTTGAAAATTTAATTAACTTGTTTAACTTTTTCGTTAATTTTTAACGCTTTCGTTAATATCGAAAGAAGTAACGTCTATTAACGAGTTAATTTGTGAATTAACGTTACCGAGTTAAAATTTTCCCCTATAATCAGTGAGAAATTAACTTAAGTTACGAGTTTATAAAATATTTTTTTATTCAGAATTTAAATTGTATTAGATTCGCATTTCGATAAAGATAAACTTTTTTTTCCAAATTTCCTAAACGGCTCCTCTCAATGCCTCAAAAATATGTTTACCTTATATGGTTATTTACCCGTTAGTAGTTTACATTGCTTTTCTATCTGTAATTCTCATTTCTTTATGGTTCGCTGAAGGAAAAAAATAAGATAGTGATTGTTTTGCCCCGTTCAACGAAGTCCATTATAGTTTTTTCGTTCCGTTACTTGAGCTTGCTTCTTTTGTGACTAGTGAAAATATAAGAAGTAGGTCTATAAACATGAAATTTTATAAAATATACATATTTGTATTAAACTGTAAGTTGGTATATCTATTATTCTTCAGCTTTATTAACCTATTAAGTTTTATTAATTAAAAGTATTTAGCTTTGGAAGTATTCTTTGGTAAGCGAAAAAGTTTATCTGCTAGTCAAAGCCTAATTGTTTAAGTCCTGATGGCTTAATATCATTAATAAATATTGTTAGGGATATTATTATTATTTATTTATTATTATTATTCATATTATTATTATTATTATTTATCTATTAATTATGTATTCTTATTATTATTATTATTTATTATTTTATTATTATTTATCTTATTATATTATTTCTGCATCTTATCGAGTCATTGAAGAAAATTATTAAATTATTACTAACTAACTTATTAGGTTAAATTGTTACGATTAACGTTATACTTCCATACATTCTTACCGATAAACGCTTTAATAGTTAATAACCTTAATTTTTTTAACGATAAAGGATTAACGGCGTTAACTTTCTCATTAACGGTGCCCATCTTTATATGTATACGTATATTATATATATATATATATATATATATATATATATATATAAGTACTATATATATATATATATATATATATATATATATAAACAATATATTATTTTATCTATATTTATATATAATATATATAATAATATATTATATTTATATATTATATAATATGATATATATATATAATATAAATATATATATAATTAATATTAGACACCCTCTAGTCGATTTTCTTGAATCTGAAAGAAATTTCACGAAATGAACTGTAAAGAAGGAAAGTCGTAAGAAATTAAAAAAAAAAAAAAGCTAAGCAAAAAAGTGTAGAAAAGTTATACAGTCCCCAATTTTTTTTTATCTTTTATTTTTAGAAAAAACAAATTTGAAATTACAAATGCAAGGCACATGAACATATGTTCGAACCACAGTATATTTTCATCCGTGAGTGGTGGTATTATATAAAAAAAAAAAGTTTTCCATTTATAGAAGCGTATAAAAAATATAAACCTTGCAACTTTACAACAAATACGACATGTTGAAAATATGGAAATTTTGACATCTTAATTTTTTTTTTCAGTCATTTCTCGAAGTTACTTTTACGTTTTTTCTTCTTCACATTTCATTTTAAACGTTTTCTGTTAGATTAATTGTAGTTGGTTGGAATCGTTATAATTGACAAAGTTTTTGATAAACTATGAAATTTGGAGTCTCATAGCTATTTTCAATGCCACGAGCAGTTTTTTTATTTAGTATTTTCATGAAAATCGAGCGAGAGGGTATTATATAGAGTAGTTATAGGGCTAGTTCGTCGAAGGCATCTGTGTAACTACTCCTACTACAGTTTAGGCTTATCGTATAGCGTTAAAATTTGTCCGCGCGCTAGGTGATGACGTAACCTCGTAAGCGGGTATTACCCCTCCGAAGGATGAAAACCTTTATAATATTTATATATAATATATTATATTATTATTTATCATATATATTTATATTATTTTTTTTCATAGATATATATATTATATAAACCCACTAAATATTAGGGTGCTTCATTTGCACTGCTATGCAAATTTTTATAAAAAATATAATTACCTTATCACATTATATTCTACAGAAATATAAAGCAACCTGTTGATTTATACAATAACAGACTAGTGAGCGATATCATTATGAGTTTGATTTGTTTAGTGTATATATTAAGTGTATATTATTGAGTATGTGTGATATGTTATAAGTTAGTTATATTATGTATATATGGTTCTATATTTTTTGTTTATAAGTCTAGGGTATTTATTATATCTATATATTATATAGGTGTACATATTATTTGCATTAGTGTAATTTATATAGTGCGTGTATTACATGTATATTATTGTTTGACGTGGTGAATATTTAGAGGCGTATTTGTACCAGTATATATATATTAGTGAGTAGTGTATTATAGTGGCGTTGTGATCATATTGTGTGAGTGATATTGATGTGAGGTTATATATTAGGTGTATAGTGGGTGTTGTGTTATATAATAGAAGGTATTAGATAGTAGTGTATAGTAGTAGTTGTGTGTGTGTGTGTTTAGTATGGTTTGTGTTTTTTTGTGTTTTTTTATATTATTAATTATTGTTAATATTAGTAAGTGTTTATTTATTTTATAGTATTATTTATTTTATGTTACACTGTAGTCCTGCAATTTAGTTATTGTGATTTGGTTGATTTGTGTTATATAATGCTAGTATGCATGAGTAGTGATGCGGTGCTCGTTAAAGCGAAGGTAGTAAAGTGGGGCTATCTAGTGTGGGAAAAGGAGGAGGAACATATATATTACCACTAATTTGTGTAGTATATATGTCTCCGTAGCTTATAGCGGGGTTTGAGGGGGGGGGGGGATGTAATTTTCGACTGAAATCTTTCCTTGTAAAGTTATCTATGGTTGGTTAGTTGGTTTTAGTGTTTGGTTAAGAGTAAGAATTCTAGATCTTTAAGGTTAAAGTTGGGCGGTGTTGGTGTTCTATGTTATCGTTTTTTTTTCTTATTATTTATTATTATTTTATATTATTATTATATGATTTATTTATATATATTATATTGTATTTTTATATTATTTGTATTATAAATTTTCTTATTATTATTAATTATTTATTATATTATTATTATTATTATTTTATTATTCCTCTTTTTCTTCTTATTATTGTTAATTATTAATAGAGTCCTAATAATCTCTTCTTTCGTGTCTTCTCTTCTTCTCTCTTGGGGTTGTTGTGTGTGGGTGTGCTTGTTCTTCGTTCTTTGTGTGTCTTCTTCTTTCTTGTGTTATGTGCTCTCTTCTTTGCTTCTTTTTCTTCTTCTCTCCTTTCTTGGCTTGCGTTCTTCTTCTTGCTTCTTGCTTCTTGCTTCTTACTATTTATTTATCATTATTATTAGAGCTATTATTATTGTGGTTGATATTAATTGATTATTACTAATATTTTATTATCAGAGTGCATTATTATTATTATTATTATTATTAATTATTATTATTATTATTATTATATTATTATTCATTATTATTATTAATTATTATTATTATTATTATTAAAAAGCTAATAAAGAAAAATTAAAATTTCGTTCTCCCTAGAATTTTATTTATTATCAACACTAATAAAATATAAGTAATTTTAAGACTAAAAAATAAAGAATTAAATCCGCATAAGAGCTGATTATAATGATATAATATGTTGATGATTAAAAAAAAAAAAAAAAAAAAAAAAAGAAATTAACCTTTTGAACTGCCGTCCCCCATTACGATTTAAAAATAAAAAATAAAAATGAAAAATTTTTACAGAAAAGCTGGATGCTTAGTTTGTACAGCAATATGTACTTAAAAATTTGGAGATTTTAAAATGCTGTATTTTTAAATTTCAGTCTTTAAATGGATCTTGGCTAAATCAAAAATGTATTAAATACATCTTTGATACTTCAAAGATGTATTTTAAAACCCGGTTTCAAATAAATTAAAATCACTTAATAAAAAAAAAGAAAAAAAATATCCTACATAGATTTAAAATTTAAAAAACATGTTAAATTTATTTATTCAAACATGGAATCAGTCAAAATAAGAACGTGCAATATATATATATATTTAATAGTTTATAGGTTAAATATATATATATTATATATAATATATATAATAATATATATATATATATATATATATATATATATATACTATAATTATAATATATATATATATAATATATTATAATATATTTATATTATATATATATTATATATATAATTATATACTATATATATATATACATATATATATATATAATATATATATATATATATCTTCTTTCCTTTCTTTCTTACACCTTCCTCTTTGCCCCAAGATTGGGGGTAAGGTGCTGTACAAGCATCGGAAAAAGAAAAGCAGTAGGAGAACATGACAAACGTCGAAAAGAAAGCCCAGCCTTACCGCCCCCTCTGTACATTAATTGTGAGAGCTAGTCACAGAACAGAAAATCCACCCTAGAGCATCATGAGCCGCGACGGACCTCACTATGGTAATCGTCAATGGTAAGGGTTCATCCCCTGGCCCAGGTGGGCCACACACCATGGCCCCATAAAAAACCTGCCGCATTCTCCTCTATCATGCCACCTTTATTCTCGCCCTCTGCCCAAACTCAACATTTCTCTCCTTCA
>JABUQX010033499.1:72500-75000 GCA_015478945.1 Trachelipus rathkii
TTTTGAAGATCAAGTTTGAATACTAACAAAACTATTTCAAGTTGGTTGGGCTTATTTAATGAAACTTTAGTACCTAACTAAGGCGTAAAAAACTTTACGAAAAACATTAAAGAGTTGAGAAAAACAAAAACAAAACCCATCCTATAGGCAGATTAACTTTCTGATTTAAGAAAGAAAAACAATTGAAAATAAAATAAACTGCACCCTTAAATAAAAATAAAATAGAAAGGAAAAGCACTTGTTTAGGTGATTATTAAAACAATATGTATTATCTAGTATATATATATATATATATATATATATATATATATAGTAAGATTATTATATATATATAAATTCTATTTTTATATATATTATAAAAAAAATATATATAATATATATATATATATATATATATATATATATATATATATATATAATATATATATATATATATATATATATATATATATATAATATATATATAATATATACCGTATATATATTTTAATTATATATAATATATATAATATATATATATATATATATATATTAGTATATATATATATATATGATATATATTATATATATATAATATATATATTATATAATATATATATATATATTATATATAAATTAAAGAAAAATGATTAAAAAAAAGCTCCTTAACGAATACATAAATAAATATATGGGAGTCTAATCAGAAAGGAGGGAGAAACAAAAGCATAAGTAATAAAATAATTACAATCACAAAATCATAGCAATTAAAAATACATAATTATAATTTTCAGAAAGAATGACTAAATAAAATATATTATTAAACTTTATATATTATATAATATATAATATATATATATATATATATATATAAATATATATATATATATATATATATATATATATATATTATATATATATATATATATATATATATATATATATATATATATATAATATATATATATAAACCTATCACAGCTCGATAACCTTATACCTTCTTCTTCTCCAGATGGAAGAACCCTCCTCGCCTGCCACCACTGATCGTCAGAGGCATTGGTCACATGTAATATTTCCCCATAATTAAAAGGCATAAAACCTCCTTGACGGCAGTCCATCATCCCTACTGGGGGTCATAGTCGAATAAAAGCTCTGAAATATATTTATTTATATATATATATATATATATATATATATATATATATATATATATATATATATAATATATATATATATTATTATATATTATATATAATATATAATATATATATATCAATAAATTATATATATATATATATATATAATATGAGTTTATGGCAGATGTAAGTGATATATGGTGTTGATGGTAAGCTTCTGAATGGTATAAAAAGTATGTATGACGATAATGAAGCATTTATAAGAATAAATGGAGTTAAAAGTGATTGGTTTAATATTAATAGCGGAGTGAGGCAGGGATGTGTTATGACTCCCTGGTTATTCAATTTGAATATGGATGGGGTTATGAAAGAATTGGATGTGGGGGGTGGCAGGGGAAAGTGTTAAAATGATGAAGAATGGAAGAGAGTGGAGGGTGCCCTACCTATTATATGCGGATGATTTGGTTTCGTGTGGCGGAATCTGAAGAGAGTTGAGAGGATTGGTAAAAGGATTTGGCAGGGTATGTGAAAGGAGTGATTTGGAACTAAACGTAGATAAGAATAAGGTTATAGTTGTGAGTGAGTAGTCCTCTGTGTGAAGTTATGTTGGATGGTGAGCAACTGGAACAAGTATTTCGAGTTTAAATATTTGGGATAAATGTTGGATGATGAAAAGGGAACGGATGATTCGAGTGCAGTAGAAAGGTTGTGAATGGTAGGAAGGTGGCTGGTGAAGTTAAATTCTTGGTGGATGTAAAGGGACAAAGTCTTGAGTGCGCTAGGGTCTTACATGAGGGTATGCTATCATCTGTTTGGTTTTAATTTTTTTTTGGGGCCATAGTAGTGAAACTATGGTCTAGAATAAGAGGTATAGAGATCTATAGTACAATGTGTTCAGATGGACAATCTTTGGGGCGTGTTAGGCGAGAGAAGAATTGATAAAATGAGGAATGAAAGTATTAGAGTGTTGTATGGTGTGAAGAAAGGGGTAAATAAGAGAATAAATGAAAGTACGTTGAGATGGTTTGGTCATGTGGAAAGGATGGATGATAGTCGGTTGGTTAAGCGGATGTATAGTGGTAAGTGTGTTGGGAATCGACCGACTGGGAGACCGAAGGAAAGGTGGATTAAGTCAGTGAAGGAATGCCTGGAGGAGAGAAATGTGAGTTTGGCAGAGGCGAAAGGTGTATAATAGGAGTGAATGAAGGAGTTTTGTGAGGGGGTATGTTTGTGACCCACCTGGGCCAAGGGATGAACCCCACATTGACGAGATGCCATAGTGAGGGTCCGTCGAGGTTCCCGTGAAGCTCTAGGGTGGATTTTCTGACTGCGACGAGTTCTCACTAAAAGGTATAAAGGGGCAGTAAGGCTGGGCTTTCTTTTCGACT
>JABUQX010033499.1:77500-82500 GCA_015478945.1 Trachelipus rathkii
AAAAAATAATAATAAGAATAATAATAAATAATAATAATAATAATAATAATAATATAATAATAATAATAATAATATAATAATAATAATAATAATAATAATAATAATAAAACAATAATATTGATAATAACAGTAATAGATTATTAATAAAAACAGATAGCATAGTAATATTTCACAATGCTCAATTAAACAGCAATAATCATTTATAATAAGAAAAAATAATAATAAAAATATAATAATAATAAAAATTTTAAAATAATAATAATAGTAAAAATTCAAAATAATTATAACATAATAATTTTTTAAAGTATTATTCGTAATAACAAGAACAATAATAATAATAATAATAATAATAATAAATAATAATAATAATAATAATAATATAATAATAATAATAATAATAAATAATAATAAAAAAAATAATCTCCAATGATAATAATAACATGAACAAGTATTTGAGAAGCCGACATATCTTTTATGAGTTCCATCCAGAATAAAATTTAAGTAAACATAGACATTTATAATAATAATAATAATTAAAAATAATAATTGAGAAACTACAACAAGAAAAATGTTTAATATCGAAATAATTACAATAATAAAAATAAAAAGAATAATAATGAATAATGATAATAATAAATAATAATAATAATAATAATAATAATCAATAATAATAATAATAATAATAATAATAATAATAAAATAATAATAATAAACAATAACAATAATAATATTATAATAATAATTAATAAATTAATAATAATATAATAATAAATAATAATAATAATAATAATAATAAAAAATAATAAAAATAATAATAATAATAATAATAATAATAATAATAAATAATAATAATATAATAATAATAATAATAATAATAATAATAATAAAATAGTAATATTATTAGTACTTATTTATGCAGCTGTTTTGAGTTTACTTGTAAATGGCAATATAGTAATAGTATTAGTACTTATTTATATAGCTTTTTTTGAGTTTACTTGTAAATGATATAAGAGAATTTTCATTTTTTAATTCTCGAGGTAAATCGTTATAGACTTTAGCACATTTATAGCTAACTGCTTGTCTAGCTTTTTCTAACCTATAGAAAGGAGGATTTACGTGAGCACTATTTCTTAGATTTATGTCTCTTTGAATTTGGTTATTATGAAAGTTAGATATTAGGAAGTTACATGCCTTATTTTGTAGTATCTTGTGCTGTTCCTTTAATAGAGATAACTTCAATAGGTCTTCAAATTGTAACATTTTAAGTTTTTTAAATAAAGGTGCTGTATGCTCATAGAAGTTTTTAGTTGGGCTTAACAGTCGGATGAAGCGTTTTTGCATCAAAATAACCGAATTAATAGCTGAATTGCTAGCTATGCCATAGGACTGGAGACAATATAATAGAGTGGGTGTATATGTGGGGCATAGTATATTCTTATCAATATATCTAACGGAATGAATTTTTTTCAATTTGACTAGTATATACATATATTTCGCTAGTTTACTCACTAGCTGGTTGATATGTTCTTTGAATGTCATTTTTTCATCTAACGTTACCCCAAGTATTTTAGCATTTGTGACTCTTTTCAAGTCAACTCCTTTAATTTTTATGTTGAAATTATCAGCTATAGTTTTGTTGCTTATTATGATGTATGACGTTTTTTGCAAGTTTAGTGAAAGTTTATTAGAATCTATCCATGTTGTGATCTTATTTAAGACGTCTGCTGCTTTTAGTGATAGTGTAGCCGGATTTTTATCCTTTATTAATATTGAAATATCATCAGCAAATGAGACCATGAAAGATTCGTGTGAATTAAATACATCATTGGTATACAATGTAAATAATAATGGGCCAAGAATAGATCCTTGTGGAACACCGCAAGTTGTTTGTAGTGGTTCAGAGCATGTTTCACCTATTTTCACATACTGAGATCTTCCACTAAGATATGTTTTAAACCATTGTAGTGTGTTTCCCTTTATTCCCATCTTATTCATTTTGTTAAGTAGTATATCATGATCTATTGTATCAAAAGCTTTTGTAAGATCCAATAATATAAGTGCAGTTGAATTTTTATTTTCTATATTTTCATATATTTTTTCAGTCAAACAAACAAGGGCTTCAGTTGTTGATCTGTTCTTTCTAAAACCAAATTGAAAGTCATTGATAATATTATTCGTATTAAGATAATTTATTATTCGATTTAATACTAGTTTTTCGAGTATTTTGCTAATGGTATGTGTAATTGAAATCGGTCTATAGTTTTTAGGATCAGTTTTATCACCCTTTTTATGTGCAGGTGTGACACGTGAGACTTTTAAGATTTCTGGGAAAATTCCCTTGTTAAATGAGATGTTAAAGAGATCTTTTAGGGGCGAGGCAATTATGTCAGCTATGATTTTGTAAATGTGATTGGGAATGGTATGAGTATCACATTTCTTATTTTGTAGTTCAGTAATGATCGCTTTGACTTCTGAGACCGTAACATTTTCAAATGAAAAGAGAGAACCGTAGTCTCCCAAATAGGTTTCAAATGAGGTATGCCTAAGTGGCATGTTTGGTACATTTAGTTTGCCATTATTTACGAAGTAATTGTTAAGTTCATCGGCAATTTCTTTTTGTTGTTTTAATATTTCTCCGTTTTTGTTTATTTCATTTATTTTGCTTTTTTTTGAGTTACTTTTGTTGACTAGATCATTAATTAATCCCCAAGTTGATTTTGGGTCTTCATATACATTTTTAAATTTACTATTGTAATATTTCTTTTTTGCTTTCTTCAAAACAATTTTCAATTGTTTCTCATACTTATTATATAATTGAAATGGTATGATACCTCCTTTATAATTTCTGTAGAGTTTATGTTTTTGACTTATTGAGTTTCTTATACCTTGTGTTATCCATGGATTTTTAATCCTCTTTGATCCTAATGTTTTGGTTTTTAAAGGAAATGAATCATTATAACATGTATTTAAAGAGTTTATAAAGCAGGTAAGTTTTGAATGGATGTCAATCTGGTCATTCTGTATGTATGAAAAGTCAACTTCATTTAACTTACTTATAAAAGTACGTCTGCAATTTTCATCGTCCTGCCTATAATTTATGGTAGTAAGTGTTCGTGTTTTATTAATGTAAAATTTTACAATACAGGGGTAATGATCCGTCATATCTGTTTTTATTACAAAAGATTTGATATCAGCTTCTAGGTTACTCCAAACATGATCAATTAGAGTTGGGTTTCTGTCGTCATTGTTATTAGGGCGGGTAGGCACCGTTATGTAGTTGATCAGGCCGTTTGACATCATTATATTTGATAGCGCGTTGCTGCCTAGCGAAGGGCTATTATTACCTACATCAATGTTGAAGTCACCAGCAATTACTACCTTCGTGTTATGCAAGTATGTTTGGATTGTATATTCAAGTGAGTTAATGAAAATAATAATAATAATAATAATAATAATAATAATAATAATAATAATAATAATAATAATAATAATAATAATAATAATAATAATAATAATAATAATAATAATAATAATTAATAATAATAATATTATTATTATTATTATTATTATATTATTATTTATTATTATAATATTTTATATTTATATTATTATTATTATTATTATTTATTAACCTGACGTAAAGACTTTTCTTCTGTGTCGTCCTAAGTGTTACCAGACATCATCTGAGTTTTGATATCGTGAATCTTGGCCTCAAAACGATTGTATTCTTCAGGTTTGTATTGAACTGTCATATTTACTGTTTGTCCAGCACCCTTGTAAAATGGAAGAAAAGAATAAAAATTAGCATGAAGCAGGTAATAATAAAATAATAATAATAATAATAATTAATAATAATAATAATAATTAATAAATAATAATAATAATAATAATAATAATAACAATTAATAATAATAATAATATAATAAAATTAAAACAAAAAATCAAAAAAGATTTCATTAGTTTAATAATAATAATAATAATAATAATAATAATAATAAAATAATAATAATAATAATAATAATAATAAAAATAATAGTAATGTGTTATTTATTAACTCGAAGTATCCACCTTCAGCGCCTGAGCTGCCTTGCTCATGGAGTGGCCATCCGTTAAATCCACGTTATTGACTGCCAAAATTTGATCGCCTCTCTTAAGCTCCCCGGATGTATCGGCAGGTCCACCGGCAAGAATGAATGGACACAAGATCCCTTCCCATCTTCACTCCGGACGATATTAAAAAACTCAAGTCCTGTAGGCCCTTTGTGAAGAGTGACTCGCCTCACTTCCCTGGAGAAAATGTAAAATAATTATCAATATAAGTATTATTAATTTAGAATATATTTCTAAAATAATAATAATAATAATAATAAAAATAATAATAATAATAATAATAATAATAATAATAATAATAATAATAATAATAATAATAATAATAATAATAATAATAATAATAATAATAATAATAATAATAATAATAAATAATAATAATTATAAATACCATTCACTTATTTTTCCTTTTCAACCAATCTTAAATCAACCAAACAACCAAATTTAAGAATATGCCTTATCCAATATCCAATCCAATGCAATCAACTACCAATGAAACATCATTGAAAAATTACAAGGGTTAATATTTTAAAATGATGTTATTGCCACAGAGGAGAGTGGAAGGGGGAAGGGGGGTTGACTCTTCTTTAAAATGAAAAACAAATAGTAATACAAAAAACTGGCTTGGCTACTTTCCCTTTTATTTGGTAAAGAAATATTCAGCTACACGATTATTTTTTAAAATAAAACCAACCAAATATTTTGTACAAAAAGTATGTGGAAAAAAAAAACTTGGTAGCGAACACTATTTTTCATTTTCGCATTGTACAGGGTCCGGGTACGATCCCTACACCAGATTCAAGGTAAAAATTACCTACACTAGTTACCCTACCAGAATCGGACACTGCACGCGATATGCAAACTTAAAAAAAAAAAAAAACTTAAGTCCCAAA
>JABUQX010033499.1:90000-92620 GCA_015478945.1 Trachelipus rathkii
TATGTTACAAGAGAACTTCCAATTTTCTCTTCAGCCTCTGGTTGAAATAGAAGATCGATTCATCCCACGTATGGTATTAATTCATCTAACTCAATTGGCACCTCATACCACTGCTACTATATATGGGTGGATAACCTGGACATGATTCACTATCAGTATGTATAAATTTAGTAGTACGTACAATAAAATGGCGGACCGCATACCACTGTCTACTATATATTAATTGGTTTTCTGGAGAATAGAGAAAAATCAATTTTAGTATAGTGAGTGCTATGGTTTACTACAATGAGAACCTCTACCACTGCACATGTTACCATCAAGCTGTATTCTTTTCTTTGTGATTCATAGTTCCTTCAAATTCGCACCAGAAAGATCAACATCAAGCTTCATACTTCCTGCAGAACTTAAAACCTGTTCCCATGTCTTTCTTAGAGTAGATCCCATTCGGAAGAGTTTGGAAGCACCTTACTCTGGCCCTTACAAGGTTCTTCAAAGGATGAATCGATGCTACAAGAAACAACTTCCTCTGAACGGACGGAAGTCGTTTGAAGCCTGCCGATACTCCCTTCGACTTCACAGATCCTCAATCGGTTGATGATTCGTCTTCACAGACGGTCTACTTTTCATTCTTGACTGGACAGCAATAAAATATTAGTCTCTTAGACGTTAAACCAAGTTGGCGTACGCGGTTATGTTTTCAGTGATTAATTATGTAAATTTAGTGCTAAAAATTTAAATTAGTGTTTAAAGTTTCGCTTTTATGGCGCGAAGTGTGAATAGTATTATCAAAATAATTGTTTAAAATTATATAATATTGAAAGTAATGGATTTTAAAACTATTTTTTAAGGCCGTTTAAAAAATTGCTCAAATATGTTAGTTGAGCTTAAAAAACATTATAGAGAGTGGGAAATCATAAACAGTCAAACTCTTTTAGACGAAAAAATATATTCTTTATTTTATAAAGCTTAAAATGAAGTTTTAATTTATAATTTATGTTAAATATGACATTTATTTGTAGTATATGATTATCTAATATTTATTTTAATAGGATATGTTTTTTTCCTAGAAAATTATTAGTTAAATTGTACATAGTTTTGTTTATTATGTAACGAAGAAATAATCTCAGATCTTGGCGCCTCTCTCTCTCTCTCTCTCTCTCTCTCTCTCTCTCTCTCTCTCTCTCTCTCTCTCCTCAGATGAAAACCTAGACTTGACAGTAAAGCATCGAGAAAAACTAATTAAAAAATGTTAAAAAGCAATGTATTTAACTTAAGGTCAGCGACTCGTTTATATATATATTAAAGGCGATGTTTAATAAAAATTAACCAAAACTAATAAGCTGTTTTTAACACCTTACTATAAAGAGATAACTATTAAAAGGGTTATAACAACTTGTGTTGCTGGTTCACCTAGTCTCGACGTACCAAAGCGTAACTATAAAGCTTCCTGGTGGTGAAGAGGCGACTTCCAACAGCAAAGCAACATAGCCGGTGCTGTCTATTTAGGTTTCTTAACGTAAAACGGAAGTCATTACAAGAAACTTCAAAAGAACCTCAACAGAAACCTGTGTAGTGGAGAAATAAGAGAAAAGAGAAACTCCCAACACTCCTCCTCACTATATATATATATATATATATATATATATATATATATATATATATATATATATATATATATATATATATATATAATATATATATATAATAAATATATTCTATTTAGGTTTATCTATTATATATAGATGATATATATATATATATATGTTAAATATTATAATATATAAATATAAATATATATATAATATATATATATATATATATATATATATATATATATATATATATATATATATATATATATATATTTTATATCATATATAGATACTCCTTCTATATATATATATATATATATATATATATTATATATATCCCTTACAGTATTTCGCTATCTAAAAATAGACATAAAACATTTGTGTATGTGCATGTATGTACATTATGTCTGCATGTATGTACGTAAGTATGTATGTATTGTGCTCAATAATAAAAAAACTTTATATTTAGCACAGGATATTAAAATTTTTATATTTTTACCCAAGGCTCGTGTTTATATTTCTTTTAAATAAACACAGGAGAAAAATCAAGAGAAAAAACTGTTAAAGTCAAAGCTTCGTTACGGTTACTACTCAGCATATATAATATATATAATATATATTATATTATATATATATATATATATATTATATATATATATATAATATATATATATATATATATATATATATATATATATATATATATATATATTATATATATATATATATATATTATATATATATATATATATATATATATATGGCCAGCATTTCGATTGTCCGTCATATGTATCTTAAAAACTATTAATGCTACAGTAAAACGGAATACATTGCTGGAATGCTGGTCCAAAGTTTGCCCTGGAAATTGTAAAAAAAAAAAAAATTATATTCTTCAAAAACTACAATAGCTACAGCGAAAAGCAATACATTTGGAATCCTTGTAAAATTTCACATAAGAAAATGTAAAAATTAATAATAATAATTAAAAAAAATTATGTTAATAATTATAGTATATGATCTCTCTCTGT